>CM076990.1:203623231-203910489 GCA_039090855.1 Macrothele yani
TGCCGAAATAACCCAATAAATAACTTGCTAATGGGACAATGTCTAATAAACTGCTGAAATCAACATAAAAAGCCCTTATTCATTGCTTCGCAGCATGTTGCTCTTTTATTCGCTGTCTGGTCTCAAACAAGGAAGGTCTAAATGAATCAAAAAAAAAAAAAAAAAGAAAAGAAAAAAACGAATCCAAGACTCTTAGCTAATGCAAAACATTAGGGGTATTGGCTCTCTTGCGCCGAAGACGCTTAGTAATGGCGGTCTAAATTGATGACTTCATTAATCCCGATTCGCTGGGAGACATTCGGTTGGTTTTCCCATTTCAGTGTTGTCATTAAAAGCGAAAGAAACTGTTCGTGCAAGTAAATGATAAACGGCAAACATACTTTGTGCATTTTCTCCGTTTCTAGTTTGACTCATGGATTCCTGCTGGCTCCAATGCCGAAGCAAACACACACACACACTCTCTCTCGTTCTCTCTTTTTCTCTCATTCTTTCTTTTTTCTCTCTCCTCAGGGAGTGATGCAACGTTATATAGCGATACAGAAAACCAAACGTGTGGCATTCCATTCATTAAAATCTCCAGAAAACAAAACACGGCAATCTAATACTTTGTACTCAGGGTTTCTTCGATAGGATGCGCTAGGTAAGTCATTGGTACCAGCGATAATTCAGAGAGCTTGCTCTTTCAATTTTTTCAAGTCTTGAGTATTGTTCTGATGTACACTTACGATGTTGGTTAACCTTTTAACACTACATACATGCAAACGAAACAAACGAAAAAGATGTGTTCACGCTCAATATACAATTAAAACTCGTTACTCTTTGATATACTGTGCCATATGCCTCTAAATAACCTTCCTTTCTGAGAGACTATTTTATTATGTAAATTCCCTTAGATTTGGTTAAACATTTTGTAACTGAAGGGCATATTCCTCCCAAACAGCTTTTACAGTTTGGCAATACTAATAATTTAATGAGTCAAAGCAAGATAAAAATGAGAACAATGAATGTACTGAGGTGGAGTGTATTCATATTAAAAGGTTGTGCGTATATTGTTAACTCTTTCGAGACAACAGGGCTCAAAGTGCCCTTACATGCAGACAACCACAAGTGCCCGAGTTGCCCGGTTAGCATGAATAGGATTTGCTACACCCTGCATTCTTTGAATTTTCACGGCGTCCGAGTGATTAGCAGAACTCAACCTAAGTCGTCATTGTTGTGGCTAAACAAAGAAGTGAACCAGGAGTTGGTTTGTCCTGGGGCTATATCATTCAGCCTTCTGACATAGCTCAACAGAACTTTTGCTTCGTTGACACGCGCTTTGTTTCTCTGTGATATCTGCCATTATCCCAAAAGCGGAGTTGATGGGGGAAATTTGTTGAAAAAATTCTTTTATTTTGCTCAATCCAAATAAACAGATTAAGAGCACACTTTTCACAAGAAAGAACAAGAATGTAAACAAGATTTTCTAGCTGTTACCAGTCCCTCTTATCTGTTAAGGCTGTCAGTAGACGAATGCAATGATTGCCCCCAGGGAAATGTCCGAAGATCAGAGAGTGTCCAGCCTACAGATTAGAAGTTTGGAATAGTGACCGAGCAATAATCCATCTTTTGTTATTACAGAAAAGAGCACGAAATGGAATTTGGAAACGAGCAGCAGATTTTTTGGGGCGTTATGGAATTCAGAGCGCCGCCCGGTGGCGCATTGGTCTAAGCGATGGCCTCTGATCCTTCGTCCGAAAGGGGTCCGGGTTCGAATCCCGGTGAGGCATAGATGTTGTGTTTGTCTTACGGCACTGGCTCTCTCCCTTCCCTGGAACCAGTGACCTTAAATTAGGGACGGGCGACTGCTTATAGCCCATTGTGTTGCTCACGGTGGTCGTTAAACCTCCATTAAAAAATGAGAAAGAAATTCAGAGCTACAAAACATTTTACAATCGTGGTCCTTAAAGGGTTAAACTTTAATACTGCGAAAGAGATAAGGCATGTTTTTATATAAATGTGTGCAGTCATAATTTTTTTTGCCTTACAGTTGAATCAAAGATCAAGTGGAGATAAGTATCACGTTGTACCTTTGGTATCTTTGGTCTTTCCCTGAGGGGAAGAACATAGTAGTTGGATTTGCAACGTAAGTGTCTTCTCTTGATACTGATTCTTTTCCCTAGCCATTAGCCGTTATTTATGCAGTTAATCAAAGTATCCTGCAGAGTTCGAGAATAATAGTGAAAATCCTCTAAATACGTGGCGTCAGTGAATAAACAAAGACATCGCTCTTTCCACGTTTAGCAACACATAACCCAGAAATAATTTTCCGGTCGCTGCTAGGATCGAACCCCAGATCTCTCGATATCTAGCCGAGTGTGTTTGCCTTACGCTACAATGGCCAACAATCAACAGCGCCATGTGCGTTTATCTGTCAGCTTGTGACATCATTTATCCGTAGGATGGGCTCAGCAACTGAGACGTCACTATCTGGTGTTTGCAACTAGATGGGGACGTCTCCGGCTAGATATTGAGAGATCTGGGGTACGATTCCAGCAGTGGCCGGATAACAATTTTTCGGTTACTATGAGTTGATAAACGAGGAAAGAGCGATGTCTTTGTTTATTTATCCTACAAAGTTCTCTACGAACATTTATCTAAGAACTGAGTACTAGAAACTTATAATATAGTAAAAAACTAGCTTAAACGCAATAATAAGATATACTTAAAGTAAAACTGACTAATAAAACGCTCTAGCAAATTATAAATTTCTTAGCTAATAATTTCTGCTCATCTGCTAGTTATGTAAACCACATTTCTGAATCTAGAAGTCGCATTAAAATGAATGAGAATGGTGATCCAGTCACGCTCGAATGACCTCCTGATGCACGTTTTCTCCATTTAGATAAAGTAGAGGCATTTCAGTGTTTGGTATTACATTTTCTCTTATAAATACTACGTTGGAAACTTTCTTTTTGTGATAAACAATTATTTCCGCAAATTATGAAAAATTACCAGAAAAATAGTGATGATTCGGGAAAAAGGAGTTGGAAATGCATGAAACTTGGGTATAAGACGTGAAATGCAATGCGTAGTTAGGGTATCGTATGCAAATGAGTGGCGTAGGCATCAACGTATGAAAATAAGTAGCAGCGTAAAACGGACTGTTGCGGAGATGTGCGTCACATCGTTTGTGGAATGAAAAGAAAGGATTTTGAGATAGCAGATTTGTTGTAATGGCTACGAACATCATTTTACATATGAACTGAGGTGGAGAACGATCAGAAGACTAGAGGCAGGCCAAAGTCAGGTAAAGGTTGCAAGATAGCTGAATGTGAGTCCTTCTGTGGTCCACATACTGTGGAACATATTTGTTGTAATGGCTGCGAGACATCATTTAACAGATGAACTGAGGTGGAGAGTGATCGGAAGACAAGAGGCAGGCCAAAGTCAAGTGAAAGTTGCAAGATAGCTGAATGTGAGTCCTTCTGTGGTTCACATACTGTGGGACATATTTGTTGTAATGGCTGCGAAACATCATTTAACAGATCAACTGAAGTGGAGAGCGATCGGAAAACTAGAGGCAGGCCGAAGTCAGGTGGAAGTTGCAAGATGGCTGTATGTGAGTCCTTCTGTGGTCCACATACTGTGGAACCAATTTCAAAATAGGAAATTAGTTTCCCGAAGCTACAGCGAAGAAAGGCCTGGAACAAAAATATTCGTTGATGTCTTATATCTTTGATTAACTGTTCTGATAGACAGGACAGCTACACGCAAGCAGCTGTGATCTGCTCTTTCGACTGCTACAAGAACGATGGTGTCTCCTTCAACCGTGCACGGAAGACTTTAAAAAGAAGATCTTTAAGCTAAGCGACCAGCACTCTCTCTGTCCATTATCCCCGTCACAAGGAGGAACGTTTTAATGTAGCAAGAATTCACATCAATTGGACTGAAACCAATGGACGTCAGTACTCTTCACAGATGAGTTCAGATTTGCTTTACAGTGCGATTCCAGGCGGACTCTGATCCAGTGAGAACGAGGAATACGCTATCATTTATGGAGGTGGTAGCGTGTTGCTTTGGGGTGGCATCTTGTTAGACGAACGCTTATTGTGCTTCCAAGAGAAATCATGAATGCTCAGCGCTTGAAGGATGATATCCTGGAAACCTATGTTCGCCCCTATGCACGTGCCATGGGTGCTACATTTCCCTTAGAGGACGACAGCGCTTGTCCCGACTGAGTAGAATAGGTCGTAAGTCGGAGCTCATTGACTTTCAGCGCGGTAGAGCCACAGGATGACATCTTAGCAACAACTCAGTTCGGGAAATTCCCATCTTGCTGCAGCTGACTCGATCAACTTGGAGCGGTAAAATTACTTCTGCACCGCTGCGTTTTAACACCATTCTATGATATGTAAGTACTTCTGATTTCCAGAGGAAAAGTCACAAGGTGTTTCCTTCTGTCACAGTACCTGAGCTTCTAAACCCTACATTAAAATTTCTTTTTATATGCGATTGCTATATTAACAAAATCACAAGTTCAGTTAGCAACACATTGTAGTACATTAGAACCCCAATTATCCGACCAGTTCGGGGACGTCAAATAATAAAAAATGTCAGATAATGAGGGTGTAATAAAGATATTGAAAAAAAAACTGGATATTAGCAAAATGTATATTTTCCCTTTTTTTATTCATTATGAGCTCAATATGAAAGGATGTAAAAAGTAATAAAAATGAAATACAAATTCGCTGCATAATAGCACATAAATAAAAAACACAGTGGTTTATTAAAAACAACTGCTAACAGTTTTAAATTTTCCTTCCTTTTCTGAAATGTCTGAAGGATGGTACATCCATAAGCATCTCCTTTTCTCATCCTTTTCTCTCCTCCTTGTCTCATTCTTCAGCGTAAGTGCGATTTCGATGCATCCTTTTTTGTATATCGTGGTTGTTTGATTTCTTTTCTTCAAGTTTTTTTTTTATGTTTTTATTATTTTTTTCATTTTTTTAAATTCTTTTCCTTCAAATTCTTTTATTTTTTTATTCAAAGATTTTTTTTTCATTTTTTTTTCTACAAGGTTTTTTTTTCAAGGTCAGCGTAAGTGCGATTTCGATGCATCTTTTCTTGGATATCGTCGTTCCTTGATTTTTTAATTTTTTTGAATTTTTTTTTCAGTTTTTTTTATGCCTCCTTTCTTGTATATAGTGGTTCTTCGCCTCTTTACATCCTAGGATTAATTACACAATAAAGAAACAAAATCTTTGTGAATTTCTTCTGAAATTTTCTAAACTGATCTGTTTGTCAATTTTCTTGGCTTTAATTCACAAAATAGTTTACTAGTGGAGGAATAAGTGTTTTTGTTGAACTTTCTCTGAAGTTTGAGCCACCCAATGTACAATATTTTTGAGGTTTAGTATCTTTAAATATTCTAAAATTTCTTTCTCATCGTTGGGCACCTTTGCCAGTGAAGTACGATGTGCACTGAAGTGCCGAAAGTCATGGGATGGCAGTATGCAAATATTTAACTGGCGCTGCCGTTGCATGAAGGCTTCGATACACGCTACGATTTTTATCAGTTGCGAGGAGTAATCTCGTGAGTCAGGTTGACCAACCGCCAGTAGGGTTATGGCAAGCCGACGTGAATTATCGGAGTTTGAAAGAGGCATAGTAGTGGAAGCCAAACGGATGGGACATTCAATTTCTAAAGTTCTGCGAACATTCAACGTTCCTCGATCCACAGTGCCACGTGTGTACCGAAAATACCTCATAGAAGGCATTAATTACCACCCACCGTGGACAGTGCAGGATCCGACCACGGGTATTGAATGACCGTGACCAGCAGCGTCTGACCAGGATTGTCCATGCTAACAGACAAGCGACACTGGTTCAAATAACATTCACATTCAATGCAGAAGGTACCAGAGACATATCCATCAGGTCAGTGCAGCGTAATTTAGTGTCCATGGAGTATGGGAGCAGAAGACCCACCACAGTGCGTTTGTTGACACCACGACATCGGACACAACGCCTCACCTGGGTTCGTGAACATGGTATTTGGACCCTGGAAGACTGGCGACATGAGGCGTGGTCCGATGAATCACTCTACCATTGGTTACGAGCCGATGGTAGGGTTCTGGTGTGGCCCAGACCCCATGAGGCCATGGACCCAAGCTGCCAACAAGGCATTGTGAAAGCTGGTGGTGGTTCAATACATGTGTGGGATGTCTTTACGTGGCACTCTTTGAGTCCTCTGGTTCTCGTAAACACGTCGTAAACTGGTACTCGCTTTGTTGCTCTGCTGTGTGACCATTTGAAACTCTCCATGGACTTCATGTACCCTAACAACGATGGGAGTTTCTAAGCGGACAATGCACCACGTCATCGGGCCTACGTTGTCCAAAATTGGTTCGAGGAGCATTCTGGACAGTTTCGATGGATGTTGTAGCTACTACGTTGGCCCGACATGAACCCAATAGAGTACTTATGGGACGTGGTGGAAAGGTCCATTCGCACCCAAGATCTTGCACCTACAAATACCAGGGAAGTGTGGGCAGCTATTGAGACTGCACAGCTCAACATCTCTCCAGAAGTCTTCCGGCCACTAGTGGAATCGATGCCACGTCAAGTTGCTGCACTTCACCCGGCTAGAAGAAGTTCTACACGATACAAGGTACGTATCCTATGACTTTTGGCACTTCAGTGTGTAGGCCAATATTTCTTCTTACATGTTTCCAGAACACCTAGATCCGTGGGATGACATAACACATTATCTCTCATAGTTTCTAATCATCATTTGTTTCAATTTATGAACATTTTACAACAGGAAGAATTGCTGTTGGTTTCTTCCTTCGTTTTGTATCCAGGGGCGGATCTTTCTTCACGAGCAGAAAGTGTTCCGGATGGTCACACTTTATAGTTAACACTTTAAGCGGCTGATGTACCTGAACCGAATGGTGCCCAAATTTTTCTGCGACCCGCTAACGAAGATGCTCATATATTGGCCAGCTGTTACGAAAGCTGCAGCAGAAGTTTTCCATTTTCTTTTTCAATATTAGCAGTATCGAATAGAAACCTGCAACTTGTGATAAGCGCTCCCTTCCAGTCACTTGTTCTCTGCACTATGACCCAAAGCATGATGTGTAAGACCTATTCCCCCTGACACGTACATCATGCCACTAGGTAGAAACAATTGACCCATATATCTTGTGCCGTACTACAGAGGTGAAAACATGTGTCAAGACGACAAATCTGCAGCGAGACATTCTGTCTGCGCAGCTCATTTGGGAGAGCGACTTACCCCGGAGTGACGGGACACGGTTTCGATGTCAGTCGCGGACAAACGTGGGTTTTCACGATCTTCACTCCCATTTCTTGGGCTCGTCGACATTGTTATAGTCATTTTAGGAGGCAACCAGTCAGAAAGTATTAGAGACAATTATCCCCCCTAAATGATCTCTTTGAATAACAAAGCTAAGAGGAAAGTAACTCTATCTGATGTGCAGGTTCGCTCGTTTCTGCCGCGTTCTTCCCACATCTTAGACAGCAAATATTTGCATTCGAACTGATTTTAGCACAGTTTGCTAACTCCGAGTTAATTTATGTTAGGTGGTTGAAGGGGTAATTATGTCAGGCGGTTCAACCTCGCCACAGTTATAAATTTTGTCCATAGACAGACCATCAACTTTTATTGAAAGTTTAAGTTCTCTTTTGTTTTTGCATTTTAGCAATGATTCGGAATCTGGAAATGAATTTTCTCCACAGGTGTGCAAATACTTAACTGCAGAGCATCTCTTCTATCGATCTAACTAGGCAAAAGGAGACGCGAAATCTAATTTTAAAGTTTTAACTTGAATTCAACATCCCTTATATATTAGTTACAATGAGCACACCGTCAGATAACTTTAGATTTTTTGGAGATATACTGTTTTCCTCGTTCTCTTATATCTACGTCTCCTGGATTAGAGGCAAGCTTAATCTTCAGCGAATTTGTCGGCGTGCTAGGTTTCAGATTTTTGCACGGTGAGAACGTCATGCGATTACCTTCCCGGCAAAGAAGCATCGTACTTTGAAAAGTTACACTGCCTCTCTCTCAGCGAGCAGTGAGTACGTAGAAAAGGATATGTTCGTAAAGCGAAAGAAATTTAATAAGTGCAACGCAAATTTTTTTATCATAAAGTGACTCATACTACATTTTCCTTCAACGCATTTCAGCAGTCATTCGACCGAGTTTTCTGAGAGGTTAACGCTCATTGTTAAATGTGTGAAAGCATTTCGAATTAAATGGAAGATACTGCCGATAGCAGGAAATCCCAGATAAACGTGCTTCTACGGTGCTAAAAGTCATCGTTAGCAAATCTATTTCCCGAGCAAGTAAATTTACTAACACGTGTTAGTCAAATTTGTTTTAAATGCGTTTAAATGCGTAGTTTGAAATAGTTACCAAATTCAATTACTTTAAGCCAGACGCTTTGTTATGCCACCTTATTAGGGGTGATCATGCACATCATTTTGAGCTTTCACGTTTCATTAAAATACAAACAACAATGAATTTTGTCGTTAAAAAATGGAAGAGAGAGAGAGAGAGGGAGAGAGAGAGAGAGAGAGAGAGAGAGAGAGAGTGTGTGTGTGAGAGAGAGAGAGAGAGAGAGAGAGAGAGAGAGAGAGAGAGAGTGTGTGAGAGAGAGAAAGATAGAAAGAGAGAGTGAGAGAGAGAAAGTGAGAGTGACAGAGAAAGTGAGACTGACAGAGAAAGTGAGAGAGAGTGAGAGAGAGAAAGTGAGAGAAAGTGAGAGTGACAGAGAAAGTGAGACTGACAGAGAAAGTGAGAAAGAGTGAGAGTGACAGAGAAAGAGAGAGAGAGAGAGAGTGAAAAACAGAGAGTCAGGGTGAGAGATACAAAGAGAGAGTGAGTGAGAGAGTGAGACAGAGAAAGTGAGAGAGAGAGTGAGTGAGAGAAAGAAAGTGAAAGTGAGAGAGAGTGAAAAACAGAGAGTGAGGGTGAGAGATACAAAGAGAGAGTGAGAGAGAGAGTGAGACAGAGAAAGTGAGAGAGAGAGTGAGTGAGAGAAAGAAAGTGAAAGTGAGTGAGAGAAAGAAAGGGAAAATGAGAGAGAGGGAGAGTGATGGAGTGAGAGAGAGAAAGTGAGAGTGACATAGACAGAGAGAGTGAGAGAGGTAAGAGTGACAGAGAAAGTGAGAGAGAGTGAGAGAGAGAGAAAGTGAGAAAGAGTGAGTGAGAGAAAGGGAGTGAGAGTGGGAGTGTGAGAGAAAGTGAGAGAGAGTGAGAAAGAGTGAGAGAAAGGGAGTGAGAGTGAGAGTGTGAAAGAAAGTGAGAGAGAGTGAGAGAGAGAAAGTGAGAAAGAGTGAGAGAAAGGGAGCGAGAGTGAGAGTGTGAGAGAAAGTGAGAGAGAGAGTGAGAGTGACAGAGAAAGAGAGAGAGTGACAAATAGAGAGTGAGAGAAAGGGAGTGAGAGTGAGAGTGTGAGAGAAAGTGAGAGAGAGTGAGAGAGAGAAAGTGAGAGAAAGTGGGTGAGAGAGAGGGAGAGAGAGGGAGAGAGAGGGAGAGTGAGAGAGTGAGTGAGAGAGTGAGAGTGAGAGTGAGAGAGAGTGACAGAGACAGAGAGAGAGTGTGAGCGGCAGAGAAAGTGAGAGAGAGTGAGAGAGAGAAAGTGAGAGAGAGAGAAAGTGAGAGAGAGTGAGTGAGAGTGAGAAAGAGAGAGTGAGCGTGACAAAGAGAGTGAGAGTGACAAAGAGAGTGAGAGTGGCAGAGAATGAGAGAGAGTGACAGATAGAGAGTGAGAGAGACAGAGAGAGAGTGAGTGAGAGAGAAAGTGAGAGAGAGTAAGAGTGAGAGAGAGTGAGAGAGACAGAGAGTGAGACAGAGAGAGAGTGAGTGAGAGAGAGAGAGAGTGAGTGAAAGAGTGAGTGAAAGAGTGAGTGAGAGAGTAAGAGAGAGAGACAGAGAGAGAGAGAGAGAGAGAGAAGAGAGAAAGAGAAAATTAAGGTTGTGTGTTATCAGCTTAAGTGAAGGACTAATGTTAATATTAAACTTTGCATCTTGTCTCTTTCGTATTCCCGGATGTCTCCCCTCATCATCATAATACTTAAATACAGAAAACTACGAAGTACAATATTTATCCTTTGGGATATCATTTCCAATTCACTTCAAACCATTCAAATAACGTCATTTTAAAATGTTGCGCCATTTACCCTGAAATTCTTTAATTAAAACTGAAATCCACTACACCGAATGATGTGACGAAGGCGTAGAGAAAACAGCTTTTCACTAAAAAGAGCACATTTTACACCTAGTATAATTTAACGGAACATTTCTTCTCCAAAAGTAACTGAACTCCTTTGCAATTCAGTCAAGACCAGAGTCGTACTTCCATGAAGAAAGAAAGAAAGGAGAAATAAATAAATAAATAAAGTGTTATGTCGTTATAAGGCATTTAAAAAAAATCTGGCACGTTACCTTGACGCCGCCCCGGTGGCGCAGTGGTCTAAGCACTGGCTGCTGTCCATTCATTCAATATGGGTTCGGGTTTCCATCCCGGTGAGGCATGGCTTTGTGTTTGTTCTACGGCACTGGCTCTCTCCCTATCCTCGAAACAGTGGCCCTAAATTAGGGTCGGACAGCTTATAGCCCATCTGATTGTTCACGTTGGTCGTTAACCCCCCCCCCCAAAAAAAAAAAAAAAACGACATGACGTTGACTTCCTTTTCCTCATGAATGAGAACAATATCTCTGGTCGATTCTTTAAATAACAAAAAAGACAAACGTTTCTGAAAATAGAAAAACTATCTCACAATCTTGAAGACACGATATTATAATTGTGAATTTGAAAAAAAATGCACTAGCAGCGTTCTTTAGTGCTGTTTTTCGTCCTCTAGCAAATAATTCTGACGTATCTTGCAGGTTTCCTAACACAAATTATCCTTGCGAAGAAGCGAGAGTTCCGATCTTTCATGGAATTTTACTGAAGTGAAACGAAAGTTTACGTTTACACATTAAGTTTGAGATCGTTGCCAGATGACGTGCTCGTAATACCTGAGAGTTCGAAACCATTTTTCTTGCCTGTTATTAAAATTTTATGTAAATCAAATGTTTTGTGTTCCTCAGACATCTGACAATAATAAAATATCCTTCGTAAATTAACTGTACAAAAATTATTGATGAATTGTTTTGCCTTGGAAAGTTTGGGGAAAATCGAAACAAAGTTCCTTGTTGTTCATCTTTTTAGCTTCAGATGCCAAAGGCAAGATTGAATGAAATATTAGTAAATTCGTCAAGATAAACCTTTCGTTTACGGCGATCTAGATAAACCTTTGGTATATGGAGATCTTTATAAACCTTTCGTTTATGGAGATCTCAATAAACCTCTCGTTTTTGGAGATCTTGATAAACCTTTTGTTTAGGCAGATCTACATAAACTTTTCGTTTATGGAGATCTGGATAAACCTTTCGTTTATAGAAATACCTGGACTTTAAACTTCTTTTCAGAAGCAAATCGGGAGATTTCTGGTAGGAGGGAAAATATTTTTCAGTTCTTCTCCTTTATGTATTACTGCAGCTGTCTTCACTAATATATCAAATCCAATTGTCCAGCAAAAAGAAAAAAAACAATTCATCCGTAATTTTTGTACACTTAAACATAATTTCTTTCAAACAAAAGTAACATTGAGCAGAAAAAAATATGTATAACGCTCTCGTTGTTATTCCAGTAAAAGCATGGTTTATTTGTAGTTAGTACCATACCGGATTAATTTAAAGTGTTTAAAAACTTTAGTTCTTCTCATATTTTGAGCCATATTGAGTGATACAATTCCTGGTGAAACTACTAGCTGTAGATAATCAGAGTGGTATCAAACATACGTTCGAAACCACAGACCATGTTAGAAATACTGAGTGAATCGTTGTACCAGGGCATTTAAAAGCCGTTCAATGAGTTTCATTGAGGGCGGACGAATATTCCGTCGAGGACTGATGAATATTTCGAACTGTTGTGAGGCGTGGACGCGGTGACCTATTTATCGCAACAATAAGAAAAAACAAGAAAGATGACACCAAATTTTCGGGTGTAATAAGCACGTCTTTTGAATCCGTTCTGACGCAAATTAAAATTATCAAAGCTATTCAAAGTCAATGGAACTTGTATGGAAAACAATAGATCTGACGAAAGAAAGAAGATTTTCAGTCGGATTTTTAATCCCTCAGATATTGCTGTAAACGGAATCGTGAGCTTACAAACTCTTAGAAACAGTGATATAGACAAAAATAAGATGTGACTTTACGTCTCCTGGTGGGAAAACCATGCATTATTTTAGGAAGAAAGTATTCTCAAAAGGTTTATCCATATAAGCGGTATCGGTCGAAGAAAAAAATTAGTCGAGATTTCAGAAGCCCAGATTTTGCAACAAATACTTCAGAAGCAGAAAATAACATTTATGACCCTGGTGGCTGAACCATTCTTTACCAAACATTAGAAATTACGTGAAAAATAGTTTCCATCAGGTCTTGTATGCGATACAGGAAGAATTTTTCAAATCGGAGCTTTAGGAGCAGAAATAACGCAGAAAATGCAATTTACCTTTGTGCCCTCTAGTGGAAAGTCTATGATTTACTTGAAAATTTTGAATTTATAGGAAAAACATTTCGCACCGGAAACACTATCGAACAAAGAAGGAATTTTTCAAATCGTTCTCTTAGAAGTAGAGATATTGGCAAAAATAAGATATACATCTGCGCCCTGGCGTAGAAACCATGCACTTTTTCAAGAAGAAAATTTTCCTACAAGGTTTGTCGACATGAGTAGTATCGGTCAACAAACGACTTTTTTTCAATCGAGATTTTAGAAGCTCATATTTTGCTGCAAATACAACAAAAGCGGAAATTAAGAATTACGCCACTTGCTGATCAAACCATTTCTTACAAAAATTAGAAAATATGTGCAAACGATTTTCCATCAGGAGCTGTATGCGGTGCAGAAAATTTTTTCAAATCGGAGATTTAGAAGCAGAGATACAGGGGGAAACGCAATTTACATTTACGTCCCCTAGCGGAAAGTCTATGAATTACTTGAAAATTTTGAAATTATATGAACCACATGTCACACTAGAAACACTATCCAACAAAGAAGGAATTTTTCAAATCGGACTCCTAGAAGTAGAGATATTGAAAAAAATAAGATATACATCTAAGCCCCCTGGCGTAGAAACCGTGCACTATTTTAAGAAGAAAATGTTTCTAAAATGTTTGTCGACATGAGTAGTATCGGTCAACAAACGACGTTTATTTCAATCGAGAATTTAGAAGCTCACATTTTGCTGCAAATACAACAGAAGCGGAAATTCAGATTTACGCCCCCTGGTGGCCAAAACTATTTTTTTTTTTTTTTTTACAAAAATTAGAAATTATGTTCAAACGATTTCCCATCTGGAGCTGTATCCGGCGCAGAAAGAAGTTTTCAAATCGGAGATTTAGAAGCAGAGATATAGGGGGAAACGCAATTCACCGCTACGCCCCCTAGCGGAAAGTCTATGAATTACTTGAAAATTTTGAAATTATATGAAAAACATGTCACACGGAAAACACTATCCAACGAAGAAGGAATTTTTCAAATCGGGCCCCTAGAAGTAGAGATATTGACAAAAATAAGATGCATATCTACGCCCCCTGGCGGAGAAACTGTGGAATATTTTAAGAAGAAAATATTCCGAAAAGATTTATCGATGTGAGTGGCATCAGTCCACGAAGGAATTTTTCAATCGCTATTTTAGAAGCTCCGATTTCATGGCAAATACATCAGAAGCAAAAATTAACACTTACGTCACCTGGCGGCCAAAGTATTCTTTACCAAAAATTTGGAATTATATGCAAAAGATTCTCCATCAGGAGATAAATCCGCTGAAGAAAAAAATTTTCAAATCGGAGTTTTAGAAGAAGAGTTATCGGGAAAAAAGTAATTTACTTTTACGCCCCCTAGCGGAAAATCTATGCGTAATTTGGAAAAGTAGCTATATCTAAAATACTCTTCGACATAAATGAAATCGAAAGATAAAAAAAATCAATCGGATGTTTAGAAGCAAATATGTGGAATAAAACGTATTTTTGAATTCGACATCATCTGCATTTACGCCCTCTAGCGGCGAAATTGTACAACGTAAAAAAAAACCGAAATGAAGGATCATCATTTGCATATTTTAAGCTTCCCAATGCAAAAAGAAGTTTTTTTAAATCGGACTAATAGTTGCAGAGATATCGTGTGTACAGACGGACGGACGGAAGGACGGACGGACAAACCGATAACAGAAGCACGATCTTTTTTTACAAAAGACGTGCTGAAATAGATACCTAATATTTCGTTAATGTAAGTGAGTTGTTTGCGACAGATGCATTCTAAGACACCTGGTCAACAAAGTAAGCAAAATGATCCCGTGAGTAGTGGCACGAACTATAATTCGCGTTAAATCACATGACTCAGGTGTTCGCGAATCTTCTTCAAATGAATAAATAAATAAATAAATAAATTTTTTACTACTCACTTGCAAGAAAGGAAATGTTGATGCAGGGTCAGCAATATACGTGCACTCAGT
Source organism: Macrothele yani (assembly GCA_039090855.1). Taxonomy (NCBI): domain Eukaryota; kingdom Metazoa; phylum Arthropoda; class Arachnida; order Araneae; family Macrothelidae; genus Macrothele; species Macrothele yani. Next base: position 203,637,809 of record CM076990.1, read on the forward strand.
TCTTGATTTTGAAAGTATACAATCAGTGAATATCTGGTATTAGTTTAAGGATGATATGCATTTTCATAAAAGGACTGCTAACATTTTATTCTTCTGCTACCCTGGACTGGCACATTCACTGTGCTTGCTACCATCTGTATCAGTACTTCCAGAGTGTAATTTGAAACAGATTGAATTTCAAGCAATATTTCAGAAAGATATCAGATATTTCAGATCACCAGATATTTCAGAAAAGGAAGAATTACAAGTTTTTTTTTTAAATAGTCTATCCATCCAGTTATGCATATGTTTAGTTCTGCCGCCATACCCACACACGGCCATCAGACTGATGGATCGTGAATCTGGATTCATCAGTCGATAGGACCCGTTTCCATTGATCAACGGTCCACGATAAATGTTCTTTACACCCTTCCAAACGACGAGTAGCTTTCCGAGTGGAGATGAAAGGCTTATGAGCAGCCGCACGACCACGGTAACCATGAAATGAAGTTCTCTGCAAATGGTACGTGTACATACCAATGTTTCAGCAGCTTTACTCACCTGTACATTGAGATATTCTGCAGTACTCCGTTGATTAGCTGTAACGACTCTCCTGAGGCTTCGACGTCATCTATCACTGATTTTCTTTGGTCTGCAAGGTACGTTTTACTGCTTGAGGCACGCCATGTGTCTTCCACTTATTCGGCACATCAAAAGCAGTAGACTTGGGTATGTTTAAACGCCTTTCGGTTTCTCTTATGGACAACCCACTAAAATAACACCCAACAATCTTTCCTTTCTCAAAGTCACTTCTTTACCGCCGCGACATTTTCAGTCAACCTCACAGAGCGATATGATCGCGGGCAGCTGCAGGCTTATTTTTATACCGTTTGCAGCTGTACTGCGCATCTTAACAACGGAGCGGATCCGTTCATTTGCTTTTGAAGGAGTGTCCGGTGACTTTTGTCAATATAGTGTATATCCAGTAGGGTGGAGCGAAAAACACTTTTTTTCTAAATTTGAAATGTCACCATGTTGCGATTTTATTAGTGAAATGACCCCCAAAATATGGATAAAATTATTCTATATCTTAGGCTTCCCAAGAACCTCGAAGTTTGAAAGTTATAAGGAAAAATGCTTTAAAAATACCTGCTTTCTCCATTTTGTAAATATGAAAATATACTGTTTCATCGTGTTATTTAATATCACCTTTGAGTGTATAAACACGGGTAAAAATTCAGCAAACGTGAGTTAATTTCGTAGGCTTCCCCAGATCCCATAAAGTATGTAATTTTTCACCAAAAATGGCATGATAAGTTGCGTAAGCATCAAGTTCGACAGCAGACTTACCGTTACCAATTCGTGCTTATCATTAACAATCCGCCACCCCGGTGGCGCAGTGGTCTAAGGCGTTGGCCTCTGATCATTCGTCCGTAAGGGGTCCGGGTTCGAATCCCGGTCAGGCATGGGTGTTGTGTTTGTCTTACGGCACTGGCTCTCTCATTTCCCTGGAACCAGTGACCCTAAATTAGGGACGGGCGACTGCTTATAGCCCATTGAGTTGCTCACGGTGGTCGTTAAACCTCCAATCAAAAAAAAAAAAAAATAACAATCCCTCTCTCATACTTTCTGGAAACCTCCTGCTGATTATGTGGCCTTGAGCTCTCCTTTGTTTTTGTTACTTTTTTAACCACACTATAATGGATTAGCTTTATTTTCTTTCCGCTAAGCTAATTATTATGAATGAATAATGCTCTACCTACCAGCTAGCTAATGATATACTTGCACTAAGCTTCAAAGTAGTGAATTTAAAAGGGTGTTGTTACTAGTTAATTACGAACGTAAATAAAGTCTTAACGCTGGTTATTTATGGTAAGAAACTAACTGTAAACCTAACAGCCAGACAGAGGTCTGACAAAAACTATGAATTGAGAAAAACTAACTTACACAAACTTCTTTATTATAAGACTCTTGGTCATCTAAAGCACACACACAACTTGTTTTACACTAATGAAGAATCTCTCCTCATAACAACACAATCTCTCCTCGTATTATAAACGCTCTCCGTAAACAACAACGCTCTCTCATAACAACAACAAAAGCTCTTCTCATAACAACACAAAAGCTCTTCTCATAACAACACAAAAGCTCTTCTCATAACAACACAAAAGCTCCTCCTAAGTCTCGATGAACGCGCCTATATACTAGCTACCACCACGTCATGACTTACACTCATTGCCAGATCTCATTCAGCGGGTGCAATAATATTTCGTTCAGTAAGAAGATAATTTACATAGTAAAATAAAATAACCAGAGATAGTAAAATCAAAAGGAAAGTGAATATAGAGTATACGTTACAACACCCCTCCCTCACAGCGCAGCTCTCTTTGCGAACTCACTGAGTCACCTCATCACAATAGCACAGATCCTTTTGGGAGTGGGTGTTGCGTCATAATGATATAACAGTTCCTTTCACTCCTAGTGATGTTGACTGGAGCGTATTGGCATTTTCGTTTTGTCGTTCAACTACTTAAGATGGCTGAAACAAGAAATAAAGTTATTTGCACTATCCTCGGGAGTTCTAAAAAGATACATGAAAATTTGTTGCCTACGTACGAAGATGTAATGCCCTATTACTACCTTATGAGGAATACTCTCAGGCATGAAGGTGCGAATTATGAGCCTGCCGTAGCAGAAATAGCAAGTATTGTTGTGGACAAAGTGCTGAGTATATGGAAGAAAGCATCTCTTCCGACATCGCTCCACAAATCAGTTGTAAAGCGACAACACTGAAATCCAGAAGCTGAAAAAACAAGCTCCAAGAATGGTTGATGAAACCTATCGGAAAAAGGTTAAACAATTTTGTACATATTCGCAACATATCTTTGACATATTCTCGTGCAAGTGCAAATGTTTTATAACCTGCAAATGCAGCTCTGCAAAAAGGTACCCGTGAAAGAGCGACACTTTCTAATGGACCAGAGAAAAAACAGAAGAATGATAGTAGGTGGGCTTGATGCAACAACCACCAGTGTACTGAAGAAAAGATCAGCTCGAAAGAGTGATAGGGAAAAGCATGTCCGTTGGAAATTACAGAAACCTGAAATCGATCCTGCGAGTAGAGGATGATACTTCAGAAGAGGATACAAATGCGAATTCTGTGGCAAAATTAGACAAACCGGGTCCTAGTCATTTGTTGGCCTGGGAGAAAGATTATGATTTCACTCCACGTCGCTCTTCAAAACCTAAGCGTCAAATGACACTGACTACATTTTCTAAAAAGAGCTATAGGCGAGGCATCAGCGATCGAGCGGCAGCTGGTCTTGCATTTGCGTTGCTTCATGCTTTAAGTGAACAGGTTCAATCGAAAGAATTTAATGCACCTGTTATTGACCGGCATAAGATACCACTAGAAAGGAGAAAGCCCCGTCGAACAATTCAAGATGAGGTAAACTCGACTGGTCGCAAGATTGTAGCTCTATTTTTGGACGGAAGAAGGGGTGAAACTGTTACGAATATACACAGACAGATGATAGCAAGTATCACAAGTGAAAAGAATGGGAGGAGCATATTACACTTGTTGAAAAAACCGTGTTTGGTCTATATGGGACATTTTACACGGAAGAGCAAGAGTGCAAAGGACATTTCCGACGGTATCTTCAACCTATTGGACTCGTCGGAGTTAGTCTTATTGGAAGTCACGGGGAAGTGACTAATACCGGCACAAATGCAGGTATAATTAGGCGCTTGAAGAGAAGCTCAATTCTCCCATGCACTGGATTATATGTTAACTTCATTTTAATGACCTGCCTTTATGTCACCTCACTGAAGCACTCGACAGGAAAACGGCAGGTCCAAGATGATTTAGCGGATTGATTGGAAATCGCCTGAAGTTGTGAGCAAACCTTCCTATCGTTAATTTCCAGAAAATTGAATTTTCGTTTCACTCCGACACCTTATGAGGAATACTCTCAGGCATGAATTTTATTTGTGGAAAATTTGTAAGACAGTCTCTGCAGGTGATTGCCCACAAGATTTGGCAAATCGGGGTGCTGAAACACTGGCACATTCCCATTGGCTGACCATCGCAAATCGCATTCTGCATTTGTATGTTGGAACTAGTGCTTCCATACCATAACTTGTCTCATTAAACATCTTCGTAATGAAAGTATATGCACCATCGTGGTTCACGATCAAATGTAACGGTGCATGTAAAGCTGGTCCAAGGAATTTGCAATTTTTTATATCTCGGTTTCAGTATCTTCCAGATATAATTTAAAGGATATTGTAAAAAGAGTCATCCAAGACAACGCGTATTTTGCACATGCAGAGATTTTGCTCGCTGCAATGTTTGACGACAGAAGGTATGTCCGTGAGCTTGCTGTTGGACGCATCAGGAAAGCCAGAAAATCTTCCGAATAAACAACTACCATTAGGAAGTTTCAAATTCATAAGCTGAATTTCCAGAGCAATGATTACATCAACCTAATCGACTGACAAGAGTGTATTGCGACTGAGCCTCCCATACGGAAATTGAAAGTTAACAAGTTTCTGAAATTACCACAGTCGGATAAATACCCAAGTTCTTGCCACGAATTTACAAAAATACCCTGCCATTCTCAGGCAGTAGAGAGGATGATTAAGATTGTACCAGATCCTTCTGCTCATGTGTGTGGCCTTCTTGCAAGAGATGGATTCATCAGAGCAAAAATTGTGGATAGCAAGCTGATGCCAAGTTTTGAAAAAAAGTCTGATTTCCAAGTGAAATAAACTCACTCCTCAAGTTATGCTACTAAGTAAGGCTGGTGTCTATCTTATTTAGTAGCTGTAACTTGCTACTAAGTAAGATAGACACCAGCCTTACTTATTAACTCACGTCTGCTGAATTTTTACCCGTGTTTATACACTCAAAGGTGATATTAAAAACCATGGTGATACAGTATTTTTTTATATTTACAAAATGGAGAAATCAGGTATTTTTAAAGCATTTTCCCTTATAACTTTCAAACGTCGAGGTTCTTGGGCAAGCCTAAAATATCGAATAGTGTCATCCATATTTCGGGGGTCATTTCAGTAATAAATTGGCCACTATTGCACATGGTGACGTTTCAAATTAAAAACAAAAGTGTTTTTCGCTCCACCCTAATATCCAGCCTATTGCCACTTGATATTTCTTTAACGATCTTTCCTAAAGTGAAGAACCCATCGTTGAGTTAACTTTTCAACTTATTTCTGCAAAATCAACTTTCAAAATTGTACTTGAAGCGTTTTAGAGAAAACTGCGAAACGTAGTGATGGTTTCCAGGAAATCTTCGTAACAGAAAAAAAAGGAACAACGTTAATTCGTATGTGAACCACACATTTTTAAGACGTTTCGTAGAAAAAAAAAGACTCCTGCAGTAAGGGGGGACCATGAAATTCCAGGGGGGTTAAGACCCCCGTGTTCCCTACCGTCCGCTGCCCTGCCCCACGGAGCATTGACGACCGCGGGCGGCGACGGTTATCCCGAATAGTACGATCCAAGAGACGGGTCACAATGGAACAACTGACCAGAGCATTTAATGCCGACACACCGAGGAGCGTATTGCAGACCCCAGCTTAATGAACTCTACTCTTTATGGGTCTCTGGAGCAGCCGTCCAGTCAAGGTAGCCATGCTAATGGCCCCACATCGACGATTAAGGCGTGAATTTGTATCTGAGAGGAGGTATTGAACCGTCAAACAGTGGGAAAAAGTCGCCTTTTCAGACGTACCACGTTTTCTGCTTTATCGTGTGGATGGAGAGGCATTTGAGTACGGCGAAGCACTACTGACAGAAATCATCCCGAAACCATGCTTGAGAAGAAACAGTCAGGATGTGGCAGTGTGCTCGTGTGGGGCATGTCTTCCTGGGAATCAGTGGAAGCAAACATCCCCCTGCCCCATTGATCGCACGATGAACGCTTCAGTCTACCTATTCTTGTGGCGGATTAGGTGCTCCCATTCGTGATAACTATCTGCCCCGATGACATAGGTTGCTTCCAGAAAGGTAATGTCCGTTGCCAAGTTCCCATGCGTGTGCGAGAATGGTTTGAGAAGCAAGATGATTTTGAAACAAATACGATTCCTCTTTGGAGAACTAAAACAGCCTGAATCACATTAACAACGTAAATAACATTTAAACGGCGTGCAGATCATCAAAATACTGTTTTCAGACCACTCGTCGGAGGTAGGTCCGTGTTCATATCCCGGTGCGACATGTCTTATGGCACTGGCCCTCTCCCTTCCCTGGTGTGAGTGAACTGGAACTTAGGAACGAGTGACCGCTTATAACTCATCGAGTAACTCACGGTGGTCGTTAAACCACCAAACAAACATACCAAAAAATATCACTAAAATAACTTGCAGTCCAAACTCAAAGAGTATATCGTCTAACATTCACACTAATACAGTGTAATTTTTCTCTATACTGAGCGTGGCTCTTTATTTATTTCTAACGTACTGGCAGCCGTTGCCAAAACCTGTAAGGAAATTGGAGAAGTTATGACGTATATTCTAATTTAACTTAATTTTTACTTTCTTCCCATATGTAAATTTTGAGTTCATTCTCTTTAGATGTTTCAATCTTCACGTTACATTTTCTCACTCAATGCATTTTATATGGCAACAGTCTTGAGGTCAAGTTTGAGGGATGTTTGCATGTTTTGACAAGATAAGGACGAATCATATAATGTATGGAGCGAGCAGTGTTAAGGTGTGCTGATTAGTGCAGCCTTGTGGTGTTGTACCATCATCACTATATTTTTGATACAATTGTATTGATATATACTCTATATCTATCTATTGCATATATGTATATATATCATCATCATCATCATCATCATTGTCAACCATTATCAATCCTCTGCTGGACGAAGGTCTCCCCAAGTTTCCTCCACAACGGTCTGTCTTGTGCCAGTCTCCTCCATGTCACTCCCGCATACGTTCGAATTTCATCCACCCATCTTCCATGTGGTCATCTTCTGAGTCTTTTCCTGTCCCTTGGAATCCAATCCAAAATTTCGGCTGTCCATCGATGGTCTGTTCTTCTGGCAGTATGTCCAGCCCATTGCCATTTCAGGGATTTAACTCTGATCATGATGTCTTCCACTCTTGTCATTTTTCGGATCCACGTGTTCCTCTTCTTATCTCTCCTGGTTACACCAAGCATGCACCTCTCCATGCTGCTTTGAGTTGTCTGCAGCCTTTGTATGTCTCTTTTAGCTAAGATCCACGTCTCTGCACCATACGTAAGCACTGGAAGGATGCATTGATCAAACACTTTTCTTTTAAGACATAATGGCATATTGCTCTTGAAAAATATACTGTTTCTTCCAAAAGCTCTCCAGGCAAGTTTTGTACGCCGATTAATTTCTTCACCAATGTGACTCTCACTTGATATCTGCTGTCCAAGATAAACGTACGTGTCTGTTATTTCCAGCTTTTCTCCATCAATCGATAAATCTTCATTTCTTGTAAAAGCATTGTACATCACTTTTGTCTTCTGAAAGTTCATTTTTAATCCCACTTCTTTACTCTTGTCAGCAAGTTCCTGGATCATACTCTGTAGCTCTGATCGGGTAGTTGTAAAAATGACTATGTCATCAGCAAAACGAAGGTGGGTTAGATAATCTCCATTAATCTTTATCCCTTTGTTTTCCCAGTTCAGTGATTGAAAGACATTTTCCAATGTGGCATTAAAGAGCTTCGGTGATATGGCGTCACCTTGTCTCACTCCTTTTCCAATTTTTATGTGTGTTGTATTTTCAAACAGCCGAATCTTTGCACTTGCATTTTCATAGATGTTATTAATAATATTAATGTATGCATCTTCAACACCGCATGATTTCAGAGCCATTGCAACTGCTGATGGTTTCACCGAATCAAAGGCTTTTTCATAATCGATAAAAGCCATGCACAATGGAAGCTCATATTTCCTCGCTCTTTCAATTAGTTCTCTCAGTACGTGGATATCATCTATTGTGCTGTAGCCACTCCTGAATCCAGCTTGTTCTCTCGGTTGAGCCATGTCCAGTGTCACCTTCAAGCGGTGTGAAAGAACTTTAGTGAATATTTTATAAACCATTGATAGGAGGCTGATAGGTCTGTAGTTCCTGATATCCTCAATGTCACCTTTTTTATGTAGCAAGATCATTGTAGTGGTGTTCCAATACTCAGGAATTTTCTCTTCATTAAGGCATCGAGTGAAAATTTGGGCGAGTACTGTTTCGATTTCTCCACTTGCTTCTTGTATGATGTCGACAGTAATTCCATCTTCTCCTGGAGCTTTTCCCCGCTTCATGTTCTTGATTGCATGTGCAACTTCTGCTGGAAGTACTGGAAGAACTCTGGTACTGGTACCTTTCATGATGTCTGGAGTACATGTATCATACCTTTCATATAATTTGGAGTAGAAATCTTTCACTCTTGTCAAAATTTCACCTCTATTTCTTGTTACAGAACCATCTTTTTTTCTCAGTGCCATAATCTGTTTTTTCCCCTTACTGAGATGTCGCTTTGCTATCTTTAGGCTTTGGTTGTTTTCAATGGCTTTCCTTACTAGTTCACAGTTGAATTTCCTTACGTCTTCAGTGATACTTTTTCGTACTGTCTTGCATAGCTCTATATATTCCACTTTGGAAGTTACATCTTCTTTAGTTGTCCTCATCTCTCTTCTTTTTTGCATCAACATTTTCGTTTTTCCTGATAATTTGTTCACATGCAATTTGTTCTTAGACCCAGCTAATTTTGTTGCTGTTTCCATAAGAGCTTTGGTTACTTTTCTGTTAACTTCAGAAATATCCACTTCTTCCGTTGTTAGGCCTTCTAAAGCAAAGAATCTGTTCTTCAGTTCCAATTTGAAGGTATTATGGTGTTTTTTAAGGTTGGTTATGTCAATACATTTTGTTTGTCTTATGAGCTTGCTACGTTCGAGTTTAGTGTTGAGGTGCATCTTACATCTCACCAATCTATGGTCACTGCCTGTGTTGAACTTGTTTAGCACACTGCAGTCTTCTATGACGAATTTTTTGTTACACATAATAAAATCAATTTCACTTGTCGTCCCATTTGGATGTCTCCATGTCCATTTCCTGTGTGGCTTTTTCTTGAAAAAGGAGTTCAAGATGAAAAACCCTTCTGCCTCTGCAAACTCTACGAGAGTATTTCCACGCTGGTTTCTGTTGCCGTGACCGAATTTACCTACTGAAGTTTCATTCTGTTGCCGTTGCCCTATTTTTGCATTGAAATTTCCCATAATTATCTTCAAGTGCTGCTTACCTTTATTATTTAGATCACGAATTTCCTCATAAAATTCTTCAATTTCTTCTTCAGCATGACTTGTGGTGGGTGCATAAGTTTGAATAATCTGAGCCTGGTATCTTCTCGAGAGTTGGATAACGAGTCGTGCAGCTCTGTCAGAGGAACTTTCAACTTCTACAACTTTATCCTTCAGTTTCTTGTTTATTATAAATCCAACACCACTAGTTTTGCCAGTATCTGTCCCACGATAGTAGAAGAGATGTCCACTTTTCAGTTCAATGAGATCTTCTCCTTTCCTCCTTACCTCACTTAGCCCGACGATGTCCCACTTGATCCTTTGTAGTTCCTCTTCCAATTCAAGAAGCCTTGAATCAGAAGATAGGGAGCGTCCGTTGTACGTAGCCAAGGTCAGCATCAGGTGGCAGCCTAGTCCGGTCCTCCGGGGATTCTTAGCACCCTCTGCCTTCATGTCGCACTGGCCGCTGCCTTGGCCAGGTACATTCCAGCTGCCGGAGACTGAGGGCCAAGATTTAAGTTGTGGAGTCATTTGGAGGGGGGGGCTGGCCATAACTCACCACGATGGCCAAGCGGGTTGGTGAGTGTGGGATAGCATTTCCTCTTATCCCGATGGTATAGTTATACCGCTATTGGCGGTCGTCAGAGCCCCTTTAGTGGGAACAGGATGTACCACGAGAAGGCGGGGTTGACATTTGTCAAGGAGAGGCTGTGATGTTACGCATCACCTGACCTTACATCCCATGTATATATATATATATATATAGTAACAGATGAAGAGCATGGGTCGGGCCAGGAAGGTTAATGGATGCAAGCGAAATTGTTAACTAATGCTAGGTCATACAACTCTGCGGAGGACATGACATATATATATTTTTTAAAACAATTTTAGGTGGGAATGTTACTTGCATCTATGGCCTTGCAGAAACCCATTTCCAACTAGGTCTTTGTGGAAGTGAGAAAATGCAGAGTTTTTGCTGGTCCTTGATAAAGCCAAGGCTCAGTATTCTCGACACCTTCTACATTCAGATGTTTTATTTTATTTTTTTATCTTTTCTCCTTTTACTCACACAGGTAGATACATAACCTTTTCTATGTTGTACTTGGTGTGAGTCAAAATTATATATGTATTTTTTTGCTTAGGTATCTTCTAAATAGAATATATATATATAAATATATATAAAAGACAAAAGAATAGTTGGACCCACAAGGACGTGTCAGATTACAATGCTGTTCTGGAGGAATTTAAAGGTTACCAGGAACAATAAATGGTTAAACATTGAGCCTGATATAGGCAATATTTATTGAACTACACGCCAAGAAGTAGTGTCTCTCATTATGGCTTCGGGTCGCCATTTTTGCTCACACAGCATACCAGACATCTCGGCATGGAGTTGTATAGGTTCCCAATGGTGTCCTGCGATAAGCCATCCCATGCAGCTTGAATCTTTTCACGCAGTTCCTGCAGATCGTGCAGTTAGTGCTTTGAAGGCAAGCTCTCGAGACAGCAGCAGCATGCGGACGAGCGTTGTCCTGTTGGAAAATCGCACCGGAGTGAGCGCTTAGGAAATGTAGAGTCACTGGTTCCTGGATCACATTAACGAAGCGTTGGGCTGTCAAAATGCCTGTAATGAACACCAAAGGTGATCTAGCATCGTGGGAAATTGCACCCCACAGCATGACACCAGGCCTTCTGGACGTATGATGCTCGACAACAAACCGTTCATCCTGGCGCTGACCACGGTGCCTCCACACACGGATTTGTTGGTTATCTCCTCCAAGACAAAAGCGGGACTCGTCACTAAAGATCACCTACTGTCATTTTGAGTTGCTCCATGACAGTCTGGCACGACACCATAGCAGTCTTTGGCCACGATACAATTGTGTTAAGGGCAGTAGTCGTAATGGTATGTGTGAGTGTAGTCCTACGTCGTGCAGCCGTCTGCTAATAATGCTGGCACTAATCGGACGATGCATGGAGTGCACCACTGCTCGCTGAATATCCGCAATCGTGGCTGTTGGGTCACTCCGCGCATGTCGGACAACCCGTCGGTCTTCTCTTTCCATGGTTCATATATGTCTCTCAGACACTTCCTGTCGCTGCTGCCTGCCTTGGTTTATCCACTGCCGCTAACAGTGTGCTATGGTGATATTTGCACGACCGGTATGGCGCGCAATACAGCGATAAGACCATCTTGCTTCACGGAGTCCGACGATGTGGCTCATATCGAACACCTCCAACTCCTCGAATTGCTTCTGAACTTTTATTCGAGGAATATTTCACTTGCAAAGGATGCAACCAACACAACAGCACGAGTCAGAATGGCAAGCACGCGCAACGGCATACTTTATACAGTCGGTCAGGCAAAAGCGCTACGACCACTCCTTACTTGCGTCACATGCGCGGCTGAGCGTGATACTTGAATCACTTGCATGTCTCACGATGTCAAACCTACCTACCAAGTTTCATTCCTGTCGGTTGCTTCCTTCCGGGTACAGCTATTTTTAGGGCGATGTGTGTAAATGCATGGAAGACCAAATGAAGACTATTTATATGAGTACTTGAAGCCTTTTCCTCTTCTGGCCGTTAGAAAGATTAATATTACTTATTATATAATTAAGGATTTTGTGTTAATTATCAGGAGCATAACGTTAAAAAACTCCAGTGTTGCAAGTACCACCGATAGTACGATAAGTAATGATATAAGAGAATACATTAATAAGAACAGAACATTACAAAGTCGACGTGCCCTTCAGAAAGAAATGTAACGAAGAATTGATATATAAGGTTTGGTCAAATGAAAAGGTGACGACTGCGAGCAAAAGTTCCCTGACGAGGATATGGAACAGCCAACCACTGACAAATGCAGCAGCGACCGTAGTGGACATGATGGGATGAAACAGGTTTGTAAAGTCACGCCGTGAGGAACGACCGTGTGTAGTAGTACGGTGTGCAGCATTCGTTGGCCTCCAGTGGGATCAGCAGGTGTGTTTGAAGCGTGTGTTACGTGAAAATGGCGTTTCAACTGCGAACTGCGTCGGCAAGTGAACAATGTGTGGTCATACGCTTTTTATCGGCCGAAGGCAAGAAAGCGATCGACATTTATAGGAGGATGTTCGCCATGTTTGGAGAAAATTGTGTGTCACGAAAAACTGTCCATAAGTGGAACGCACGTTTCCGACAAAGTCGTGACAGCCTGTTGGATGATGCGCAACTCGTCCAGGCCAGCGTTGTCTTCACACCCGAATTCGTGGAACAAGGGGATGAATGCGTGAAGGCCGATCGTAGGGGGACCATACGTTCCCTGGAACAGACATTCAATGTGAGTCATGGAACCATGTGGACAATTGTCCATGAGAAGCTGGGATACAGGAAAGTGTGTGCACAATGGGTGCTAAAGTTGTTGTCCGATGCACAAAAAATTCTTCGAATGGGCCTTTTACTAGAGCATTTGGTGCGGTACCAGAGTGACCCTGCCTTCCTTTCCAGATTTGTGACAGGTGATGAAACTTTATGCTTTCTCTTCGAACCGGAAATAAAACGCAGCAGTATGCAATGGAAGCATCCCGCATTGTCACCACACAAAAAGTTCAAAGCTAAGCCACGGACAGTGAAGGTTTTCTTAAAGGTGTTCTACGAAGAAAGGGGGTATGCTATTCATCGATTTCATCCATCAACGAGATACCACCAGCAGCGTACTTTCAGACACAGCAACGAATGTATACCACCATCCAAAAGAAAAAGCGCAGGATGTTAAGCTCCGGTATCGTGTTGTTACACGATAACGATCGGCCACACGTCTCTTGTGAAACCACCACTCTTCTGACGAAATTTCGATGGGAGGTACTACAGCATCCACCCTATAGTCCGGACTTGTCACCCGGCGATTACCATTTGTTTGGTCCCCTGAAGAAACATCTCAAAGGTTGACGTTTCCCATCGTAACCTAAACTGCGTGCCTGTGTAACGGATTGGTTCTTTTCCACGCCCAGATACTTCTTCGAGAAGAGTAATCACCGACTACAGCAACAGTGCGACCGCTGCCTACAAGCCTAGAGTAACTATTTTTAACTGGTACGTATATGTGCCTTTCCACTACTCTCGTCACCTTTTCATTTGACAAACCCTCATAATACATAACGAGTAGCAATTATATAATGTCCACGTATCTAGTAAACTGTAGGACCCCCTTTATCCCACAAAATACGGCTACTCGGCGAGGCATCGATTCGATGAGGTCGCGATAGGTATCCTGGAATATCTGGTACCATAATGGCAACTGCAGGTCCTCCAGTTTCCGTACATTTCGGGGTGGTGGGGATTTAGTGCGAACCCGCTTTTCCAAGTCGAACCACAAATGTTCGATTGGGTTCATGTCAGGTAAATTTGGAAGCCAGGGCATTAACAGAAAGTCACCAACATGTTCATCGAACCACTCCTTGACGATTCCGGCAGTGTAGCATGGCACATTATCCTGTTGGTAATGGTCATCACAAGCAGGGGACACACTTTCCATGAATGGGTTACCTATGTCCTCAACGATGTTCAGATACCTGACAGCTGTCAGCGCTTGTGCTATTGGGATAATGGGGCCCAAAGTATCCCCAGAAAACATCGTCCACAGCATAACACCGCCGCCGTCGGCCTGTTTCCGTCCAACAGTGCATCCAGGCGCCATAACCTCCATTGGTAATCAGCGTATCCGCACTCGGTCGTCTACGTGATGCACCGTGAATCTTGATTCGTCAGACCAGGCCACTTTATTCCAATCATCCACGGTCCAATCTCGATGATCTTGTGCCCACTTCATGCGTTGTTGGCGATGAAATGTAGTGTGCATGAGGACCCGGCTGTGTTTTCCGCTACGCAGACCCATGTACAGATGGCTGCGATTAACTGTTTACTGTGACACATTGCCGTAATCACCACTGTTGTAGCTGCGGGTGATTTTTCGCCCTGAGGCCCAGCGGTCGCTGTGAAAAATGCGCGACAATTCGCTCCCCTCTGGCATCAGTGAGCTGAGGACGACACATGGTTGTACGACGGTGGACGACACACGGTTGTACGACGGTGGACGACACACGGTTGTGCGACGGTGGACGACACACGGTTGTACGACGGTGGACGACACACGGTTGTACGACGGTGGACGACACACGGTTGTACGACGGTGGACGACACACGGTTGTGCGACGGTGGACGACACACGGTTGTACGACGGTGGACGACACACGGTTGTGCGACGGTGGACGACACACGGTTGTACGACGGTGGACGACACACGGTTGTACGACGGTGGACGACACACGGTTGTACGACGGTGGACGACACACGGTTGTGCGACGGTGGACGACACACGGTTGTACGACGGTGGACGACACACGGTTGTACGACGGTGGACGACACACGGTTGTACGACGGTGGACGACACACGGTTGTACGACGGTGGACGACACACGGTTGTGCGACGGTGGACGACACACGGTTGTACGACGGTGGACGACACACGGTTGTACGACGGTGGACGACACACGGTTGTACGACGGTGGACGACACACGGTTGTGCGACGGTGGACGACACACGGTTGTACGACGGTGGACGACACACGGTTGTACGACGGTGGACGACACACGGTTGTACGACGGTGGACGACACACGGTTGTGCGACGGTGGACGACACACGGTTGTACGACGGTGGACGACACACGGTTGTACGACGGTGGACGACACACGGTTGTACGACGGTGGACGACACACGGTTGTACGACGGTGGACGACACACGGTTGTGCGACGGTGGACGACACACGGTTGTCCGACGGTGGACGACACACGGTTGTACGACGGTGGACGACACACGGTTGTGCGACGGTGGACGACACACGGTTGTACGACGGTGGACGACACACGGTTGTACGACGGTGGACGACACACGGTTGTACGACGGTGGACGACACACGGTTGTGCGACGGTGGACGACACACGGTTGTCCGACGGTGGACGACACACGGTTGTGCGACGGTGGACGACACACGGTTGTACGACGGTGGACGACACACGGTTGTACGACTGTGGACGACACACGGTTGTACGACTGTGGACGACACACGGTTGTGCGACGGTGGACGACACACGGTTGTTCGACTGTGGACGACACACGGTTGTGCGACGGTGGACGACACACGGTTGTACGACTGTGGACGACACACGGTTGTGCGACGGTGGACGACACACGGTTGTACGACGGTGGACGACACACGGTTGTGCGACGGTGGACGACACACGGTTGTACGACGGTGGACGACACACGGTTGTACGACGGTGGACGACACACGGTTGTACGACGGTGGACGACACACGGTTGTGCGACGGTGGACGACACACGGTTGTCCGACGGTGGACGACACACGGTTGTACGACGGTGGACGACACACGGTTGTGCGACGGTGCACGACACACGGTTGTACGACGGTGGACGACACACGGTTGTGCGACGGTGGACGACACACGGTTGTACGACGGTGGACGACACACGGTTGTACGACGGTGGACGACACACCGTTGTACGACGGTGGACGACACACGGTTGTGCGACGGTGGACGACACACGGTTGTACGACGGTGGACGACACACGGTTGTACGACGGTGGACGACACACGGTTGTACGACGGTGGACGACACACGGTTGTACGACGGTGGACGACACACGGTTGTGCGACGGTGGACGACACACGGTTGTACGACGGTGGACGACACACGGTTGTACGACGGTGGACGACACACGGTTGTACGACGGTGGACGACACACGGTTGTGCGACGGTGGGCGACACACGGTTGTACGACGGTGGACGACACACGGTTGTACGACGGTGGACGACACACGGTTGTACGACGGTGGACGACACACGGTTGTGCGACGGTGGACGACACACGGTTGTACGACGGTGGACGACACACGGTTGTACGACGGTGGACGACACACGGTTGTACGACGGTGGACGACACACGGTTGTACGACGGTGGACGACACACGGTTGTGCGACGGTGGACGACACACGGTTGTCCGACGGTGGACGACACACGGTTGTACGACGGTGGACGACACACGGTTGTGCGACGGTGGACGACACACGGTTGTACGACGGTGGACGACACACGGTTGTACGACGGTGGACGACACACGGTTGTACGACGGTGGACGACACACGGTTGTACGACGGTGGACGACACACGGTTGTGCGACGGTGGACGACACACGGTTGTCCGACGGTGGACGACACACGGTTGTGCGACGGTGGACGACACACGGTTGTACGACGGTGGACGACACACGGTTGTACGACGGTGGACGACACACGGTTGTACGACTGTGGACGACACACGGTTGTGCGACTGTGGACGACACACGGTTGTGCGACGGTGGACGACACACGGTTGTGCGACGGTGGACGACACACGGTTGTACGACTGTGGACGACACACGGTTGTGCGACGGTGGACGACACACGGTTGTACGACGGTGGACGACACACGGTTGTGCGACGGTGGACGACACACGGTTGTACGACTGTGGACGACACACGGTTGTGCGACGGTGGACGACACACGGTTGTACGACGGTGGACGACACACGGTTGTACGACGGTGGACGACACACGGTTGTACGACGGTGGACGACAAACGGTTGTACGACGGTGGACGACAAACGGTTGTACGACGGTGGACGACACACGGTTGTACGACGGTGGACGACACACGGTTGCACGACGGTGGACGACACACGGTTGTACGACGGTGGACGACACACGGTTGTGCGACGGTGGGCGACACACGGTTGTACGACGGTGGACGACACACGGTTGTACGACGGTGGACGACACACGGTTGTACGACGGTGGACGACACACGGTTGTACGACGGTGGACGACACACGGTTGTCCGACGGTGGACGACACACGGTTGTGCGACGGTGGACGACACACGGTTGTGCGACGGTGGACGACACACGGTTGTACGACGGTGGACGACACACGGTTGTACGACGGTGGACGACACACGGTTGTACGACTGTGGACGACACACGGTTGTGCGACGGTGGGCGACACACGGTTGTACGACGGTGGACGACACACGGTTGTACGACGGTGGACGACACACGGTTGTACGACGGTGGACGACACACGGTTGCACGACGGTGGACGACACACGGTTGTACGACGGTGGACGACACACGGTTGTGCGACGGTGGGCGACACACGGTTGTACGACGGTGGACGACACACGGTTGTACGACGGTGGACGACACACGGTTGTACGACGGTGGACGACACACGGTTGTACGACGGTGGACGACACACGGTTGTCCGACGGTGGACGACACACGGTTGTGCGACGGTGGACGACACACGGTTGTGCGACGGTGGACGACACACGGTTGTACGACGGTGGACGACACACGGTTGTACGACGGTGGACGACACACGGTTGTACGACTGTGGACGACACACGGTTGTGCGACGGTGGGCGACACACGGTTGTACGACGGTGGACGACACACGGTTGTACGACGGTGGACGACACACGGTTGTACGACGGTGGACGACACACGGTTGCACGACGGTGGACGACACACGGTTGTACGACGGTGGACGACACACGGTTGCACGACGGTGGACGACACACGGTTGTACGACGGTGGACGACACACGGTTGCACGACGGTGGACGACACACGGTTGTACGACGGTGGACGACACACGGTTGTACGACGGTGGACGACACACGGTTGTGCGACGGTGGACGACACACGGTTGTGCGACGGTGGACACGGTTGTGCGACGGTGGACGACACACGGTTGTACGACGGTGGACGACACACGGTTGTACGACGGTGGACGACACACGGTTGTACGACGGTGGACGACACACGGTTGTACGACGGTGGACGACACACGGTTGTACGACGGTGGACGACACACGGTTGTGCGACGGTGGACGACACACGGTTGTGCGACGGTGGACGACACACGGTTGTACGACGGTGGACGACACACGGTTGTACGACGGTGGACGACACACGGTTGTACGACGGTGGACGACACACGGTTGTACGACGGTGGACGACACACGGTTGTACGACGGTGGACGACACACGGTTGTGCGACGGTGGACGACACACGGTTGTCCGACGGTGGACGACACACGGTTGTGCGACGGTGGACGACACACGGTTGTACGACGGTGGACGACACACGGTTGTGCGACGGTGGACGACACACGGTTGTTCGACTGTGGACGACACACGGTTGTGCGACGGTGGACGACACACGGTTGTACGACTGTGGACGACACACGGTTGTGCGACGGTGGACGACACACGGTTGTACGACGGTGGACGACACACGGTTGTGCGACGGTGGACGACACACGGTTGTACGACGGTGGACGACACACGGTTGTACGACTGTGGACGACACACGGTTGTGCGACGGTGGACGACACACGGTTGTACGACGGTGGACGACACACGGTTGTACGACGGTGGACGACACACGGTTGTACGACGGTGGACGACACACGGTTGTACGACGGTGGACGACACACGGTTGTACGACGGTGGACGACACACGGTTGTACGACGGTGGACGACACACGGTTGCACGACGGTGGACGACACACGGTTGCACGACGGTGGACGACACACGGTTGTACGACGGTGGACGACAAACGGTTGTACGACGGTGGACGACACACGGTTGTACGACGGTGGACGACACACGGTTGTACGACGGTGGACGACACACGGTTGTGCGACGGTGGACGACACACGGTTGTGCGACGGTGGACGACACACGGTTGTGCGACGGTGGACGACACACGGTAGTGCGACGGTGGACGACACACGGTTGTACGACGGTGGACGACACACGGTTGTACGACGGTGGACGACACACGGTTGTGCGACGGTGGACGACACACGGTTGCACGACGGTGGACGACACACGGTTGTACGACGGTGGACGACACACAGTTGTGCGACGGTGGACGACACACGGTTGTGCGACGGTGGACGACACACGGTTGTGCGACGGTGGACGACACACGGTTGTGCGACGGTGGACGACACACGGTTGTGCGACGGTGGACGACACACGGTTGTACGACGGTGGACGACACACGGTTGTACGACGGTGGACGACACACGGTTGTGCGACGGTGGACGACACACGGTTGTGCGACGGTGGACGACACACGGTTGTACGACGGTGGACGACACACGGTTGTACGACGGTGGACGACACACGGTTGTCCGACGGTGGACGACACACGGTTGTGCGACGGTGGACGACACACGGTTGTACGACGGTGGACGACACACGGTTGTACGACGGTGGACGACACACGGTTGTACGACGGTGGACGACACACGGTTGTACGACGGTGGACGACACACGGTTGTACGACGGTGGACGACACACGGTTGTGCGACGGTGGACGACACACGGTTGTACGACGGTGGACGACACACGGTTGTACGACTGTGGACGACACACGGTTGTACGACTGTGGACGACACACGGTTGTACGACTGTGGACGACACACGGTTGTACGACGGTGGACGACACACGGTTGTACGACGGTGGACGACACACGGTTGTGCGACGGTGGACGACACACGGTTGTACGACGGTGGACGACACACGGTTGTGCGACGGTGGACGGCACACGGTTGTGCGACGGTGGACGACACACGGTTGTGCGACGGTGGACGACACACGGTTGTACGACGGTGGACGACACACGGTTGTGCGACGGTGGACGACACACGGTTGTGCGACGGTGGACGACACACGGTTGTACGACGGTGGACGACACACGGTTGTACGACGGTGGACGACACACGGTTGTACGACGGTGGACGACACACGGTTGTACGACGGTGGACGACACACGGTTGTACGACGGTGGACGACACACGGTTGTGCGACGGTGGACGACACACGGTTGTGCGACGGTGGACGACACACGGTTGTACGACGGTGGACGACACACGGTTGTACGACGGTGGACGACACACGGTTGTACGACGGTGGACGACACACGGTTGTACGACGGTGGACGACACACGGTTGCACGACGGTGGACGACACACGGTTGTGCGACGGTGGACGACACACGGTTGTACGACGGTGGACGACACACGGTTGTGCGACGGTGGACGGCACACGGTTGTGCGACGGTGGACGACACACGGTTGTGCGACGGTGGACGACACACGGTAGTCGACGGTGGACGACACACGGTTGTACGACGGTGGACGACACACGGTTGTACGACGGTGGACGACACACGGTTGTACGACGGTGGACGACAAACGGTTGTACGACGGTGGACGACACACGGTTGTACGACGGTGGACGACACACGGTTGTACGACGGTGGACGACACACGGTTGTACGACGGTGGACGACACACGGTTGCACGACGGTGGACGACACACGGTTGTGCGACGGTGGACGACACACGGTTGTACGACGGTGGACGACACACGGTTGTGCGACGGTGGACGGCACACGGTTGTGCGACGGTGGACGACACACGGTTGTGCGACGGTGGACGACACACGGTAGTACGACGGTGGACGACACACGGTTGTGCGACGGTGGACGACACACGGTTGTACGACGGTGGACGACACACGGTTGTACGACGGTGGACGACACACGGTTGTACGACGGTGGACGACACACGGTTGTGCGACGGTGGACGACACACGGTTGTGCGACGGTGGACGACACACGGTTGTGCGACGGTGGACGACACACGGTTGTGCGACGGTGGACGACACACGGTTGTGCGACGGTGGACGACACACGGTTGTGCGACGGTGGACGACACACGGTTGTGCGACGGTGGACGACACACGGTTGTACGACGGTGGACGACACACGGTTGTGCGACGGTGGACGGCACACGGTTGTACGACGGTGGACGACACACGGTTGTGCGACGGTGGACGACACACGGTTGTGCGACGGTGGACGACACACGGTTGTACGACGGTGGACGACACACGGTTGTACGACGGTGGACGACACACGGTTGTACGACGGTGGACGACACACGGTTGTGCGACGGTGGACGACACACGGTTGTGCGACGGTGGACGACACACGGTTGTACGACGGTGGACGACACACGGTTGTACGACGGTGGACGACACACGGTTGTACGACGGTGGACGACACACGGTTTTGCGACGGTGGACGACACACGGTTGTACGACGGTGGACGACACACGGTTGTGCGACGGTGGACGGCACACGGTTGTACGACGGTGGACGACACACGGTTGTGCGACGGTGGACGACACACGGTTGTGCGACGGTGGACGACACACGGTTGTGCGACGGTGGACGACACACGGTTGTACGACGGTGGACGACACACGGTTGTACGACGGTGGACGACACACGGTTGTACGACGGTGGACGACACACGGTTGTACGACGGTGGACGACACACGGTTGTACGACGGTGGACGACACACGGTTGTACGACGGTGGACGACACACGGTTGTACGACGGTGGACGACACACGGTTGTACGACGGTGGACGACACACGGTTGTACGACGGTGGACGACACACGGTTGTACGACGGTGGACGACACACGGTTGTACGACGGTGGACGACACACGGTTGTACGACGGTGGACGACACACGGTTGTACGACGGTGGACGACACACGGTTGTACGACGGTGGACGACACACGGTTGTACGACGGTGGACGACACACGGTTGTACGACGGTGGACGACACACGGTTGTGCGACGGTGGACGACACACGGTTGTACGACGGTGGACGACACACGGTTGTGCGACGGTGGACGGCACACGGTTGTACGACGGTGGACGACACACGGTTGTACGACGGTGGACGACACACGGTTGTACGACGGTGGACGACACACGGTTGTACGACGGTGGACGACACACGGTTGTGCGACGGTGGACGACACACGGTTGTGCGACGGTGGACGACACACGGTTGTACGACGGTGGACGACACACGGTTGTACGACGGTGGACGACACACGGTTGTACGACGGTGGACGACACACGGTTGTACGACGGTGGACGACACACGGTTGCACGACGGTGGACGACACACGGTTGCACGACGGTGGACGACACACGGTTGTACGACGGTGGACGACACACGGTTGTGCGACGGTGGACGGCACACGGTTGTGCGACGGTGGACGACACACGGTAGTACGACGGTAGACGACACACGGTTGTGCGACGGTGGACGACACACGGTTGTACGACGGTGGACGACACACGGTTGTACGACGGTGGACGACACACGGTTGTACGACGGTGGACGACAAACGGTTGTACGACGGTGGACGACACACGGTTGTACGACGGTGGACGACACACGGTTGTACGACGGTGGACGACACACGGTTGTACGACGGTGGACGACACACGGTTGCACGACGGTGGACGACACACGGTTGTGCGACGGTGGACGACACACGGTTGTACGACGGTGGACGACACACGGTTGTGCGACGGTGGACGGCACACGGTTGTGCGACGGTGGACGACACACGGTTGTGCGACGGTGGACGACACACGGTAGTACGACGGTGGACGACACACGGTTGTGCGACGGTGGACGACACACGGTTGTACGACGGTGGACGACACACGGTTGTACGACGGTGGACGACACACGGTTGTACGACGGTGGACGACAAACGGTTGTACGACGGTGGACGACACACGGTTGTACGACGGTGGACGACACACGGTTGTACGACGGTGGACGACACACGGTTGTACGACGGTGGACGACACACGGTTGTACGACGGTGGACGACACACGGTTGTACGACGGTGGACGACACACGGTTGTACGACGGTGGACGACACACGGTTGTACGACGGTGGACGACACACGGTTGTACGACGGTGGACGACACACGGTTGTACGACGGTGGACGACACACGGTTGTACGACGGTGGACGACACACGGTTGTACGACGGTGGACGACACACGGTTGTACGACGGTGGACGACACACGGTTGTACGACGGTGGACGACACACGGTTGTACGACGGTGGACGACACACGGTTGTACGACGGTGGACGACACACGGTTGTACGACGGTGGACGACACACGGTTGTACGACGGTGGACGACACACGGTTGTGCGACGGTGGACGACACACGGTTGTACGACGGTGGACGACACACGGTTGTGCGACGGTGGACGGCACACGGTTGTACGACGGTGGACGACACACGGTTGTGCGACGGTGGACGACACACGGTTGTACGACGGTGGACGACACACGGTTGTACGACGGTGGACGACACACGGTTGTACGACGGTGGACGACACACGGTTGTACGACGGTGGACGACACACGGTTGTACGACGGTGGACGACACACGGTTGTGCGACGGTGGACGACACACGGTTGTGCGACGGTGGACGACACACGGTTGTACGATGGTGGACGACACACGGTTGTGCGACGGTGGACGACACACGGTTGTACGACGGTGGACGACACACGGTTGTGCGACGGTGGACGGCACACGGTTGTGCGACGGTGGACGACACACGGTTGTGCGACGGTGGACGACACACGGTAGTACGACGGTGGACGACACACGGTTGTGCGACGGTGGACGACACACGGTTGTACGACGGTGGACGACACACGGTTGTACGACGGTGGACGACACACGGTTGTACGACGGTGGACGACACACGGTTGTACGACGGTGGACGACAAACGGTTGTACGACGGTGGACGACACACGGTTGTACGACGGTGGACGACACACGGTTGTACGACGGTGGACGACACACGGTTGTACGACGGTGGACGACACACGGTTGCACGACGGTGGACGACACACGGTTGTGCGACGGTGGACGACACACGGTTGTACGACGGTGGACGACACACGGTTGTGCGACGGTGGACGGCACACGGTTGTGCGACGGTGGACGACACACGGTTGTGCGACGGTGGACGACACACGGTAGTACGACGGTGGACGACACACGGTTGTGCGACGGTGGACGACACACGGTTGTACGACGGTGGACGACACACGGTTGTACGACGGTGGACGACACACGGTTGTACGACGGTGGACGACAAACGGTTGTACGACGGTGGACGACACACGGTTGTACGACGGTGGACGACACACGGTTGTACGACGATGGACGACACACGGTAGTACGACGGTGGACGACACACGGTTGTACGACGGTGGACGACACACGGTTGTACGACGGTGGACGACACACGGTAGTACGACGGTGGACGACACACGGTTGTACGACGGTGGACGACACACGGTTGTACGACGGTGGACGACACACGGTTGTACGACGGTGGACGACACACGGTAGTACGACGGTGGACGACACACGGTTGTACGACGGTGGACGACACACGGTTGTACGACGGTGGACGACACACGGTTGTACGACGGTGGACGACACACGGTAGTACGACGGTGGACGACACACGGTTGTACGACGGTGGACGACACACGGTTGTACGACGGTGGACGACACACGGTTGTACGACGGTGGACGACACACGGTTGTACGACGGTGGACGACACACGGTAGTACGACGGTGGACGACACACGGTAGTACGACGGTGGACGACACACGGTTGTACGACGGTGGACGACACACGGTAGTACGACGGTGGACGACACACGGTTGTACGACGGTGGACGACACACGGTAGTACGACGGTGGACGACACACGGTTGTACGACGGTGGACGACACACGGTAGTACGACGGTGGACGACACACGGTTGTACGACGGTGGACGACACACGGTTGTACGACGGTGGACGACACACGGTTGTACGACGGTGGACGACACACGGTTGTACGACGGTGGACGACACACGGTAGTACGACGGTGGACGACACACGGTTGTACGACGGTGGACGACACACGGTAGTACGACGGTGGACGACACACGGTTGTGCGACGGTGGACGACACACGGTTGTACGACGGTGGACGACACACGGTTGTACGACGGTGGACGACACACGGTTGTGCGACGGTGGACGACACACGGTTGTACGACGGTGGACGACACACGGTTGTACGACGGTGGACGACACACGGTTGTACGACGGTGGACGACACACGGTTGTACGACGGTGGACGACACACGGTAGTACGACGGTGGACGACACACGGTTGTACGACGGTGGACGACACACGGTTGTACGACGGTGGACGACACACGGTTGTACGACGGTGGACGACACACGGTAGTACGACGGTGGACGACAGACGGTAGTACGACGGTGGACGACACACGGTTGTACGACGGTGGACGACACACGGTTGTACGACGGTTCGTCGTTTGGCCATCTGTGCACCACTTTTGATACGTACTCACTATAGCGGTACGCATTCAACACACAAACCGCGCCGTTTCCGATATCGTAGTTCCGAGGCGCCGTTCCATCACAATTTGTCCTTCATCAAACTCCGATAAATCGGCAGCTTT
Source organism: Macrothele yani (assembly GCA_039090855.1). Classification (NCBI taxonomy): domain Eukaryota; kingdom Metazoa; phylum Arthropoda; class Arachnida; order Araneae; family Macrothelidae; genus Macrothele; species Macrothele yani. Next base: position 203,663,678 of record CM076990.1, read on the forward strand.
TCTGATTCTGACTCCGAACACTCTACTAACCAAAAGCCGGTCTTCCGGTTGTATATATACACTGAAGAGCAATTGAATTAGAGACAGCTGGCGTTATATAAAGGTGGTGCTGTGGGCGGCCCTGTAAATGGAAACGACATGACGTATGTAGCCATCCGACAATATAAGGAGTGATGCGACGGGAATTAGTAAGAGGCGGACTCAGTATGGGTAAGACGAAGGATCTAAGCGCATTTGATCGTGGGCAAATTGTCGTGTTCCGACGACTGGGTTACTTCACCTCGGAAGTCGTGCAAGCACTGGGATTTTCACGAGCCACTGTGTCACGGGTACACCGTGAGTACATCGAATCCGGTAAAACCATCACTGCAAGGGCATACTGCCGTGCAATACAGCGTGTGAATGAGCCGGGTCATCGTCGGCTAGCTCGCATTGTAACAGCGGATAGACGGGCCACAGTGCAAGAAATCACTCCGCAATTTAACGCTGGCGCACAAAAACGTGTAAGCAGCCGCACCATCCAGAACCATCTCCTTGCTATTGGGTACATAAGCCATCGTCCCACGAATGTACCGCTGCTGACCGCACATCACAGGGTGCAAAGATTAGCATGGGCGCGGGAAGATCGCTACTGGACCCTAGACATGTGGAAAAATGTTGCCTGGACTGATGAGTCGAGATTCACGTTGGTACATGCGGATGGCAGGATACGAGTACTGCCCAAACCACATGAAGCGACGGATCCTTCTTGCCATCAGGGCACTCTTCAAGCTGGTGGTGGTGGTATGCTCTTATGGGGACTGTTTACGTGGACTGAAATGGGATCCCTAGTAAGTGTGACATCGTCCCTCACAGGTGAACGTTACTGGGATATCCTGGACGACCATTTGCTCCCGTTTGTGCGTCTTCAACTTTTCACTGCACCGTGCCATCACTCCCTAATTGTATCCGAATGGTTGGATGAACGCTCCACCGACGTGACCTGGCTTCCTTGGCCAGCTAGGTCTCCTGACCTCAACCCCATCGAGCACATGTGGGATGCCATTGAGAGAGATGTCTGAGGCTCTGACCTCCCCCTCCATCAAATCTTCGTGAACTGTGGGAGCTTGTTCAGGGGTCGTGGATCCAACGCTTCCGGTGTCTTGTTGAGTCCATGCCGAGACGAATCGCCGCCGTCATTAGGACGAAAGGTGGTGCTATACGTTACTAGACAGGTATCTCTAATTCGAATGCTCTTCATTGTACTGCTCTGTGAACCTCACCTGCGCCACCGTTCGGTCTCCAAGCGCGCTCATTTCTCTAGGCTGGGCGTGGTCATAATGTAATGCTCATCGGTGTACAGAACAGAAACTCAAAAAGAAAAGTTAATTTATAGATATACATTATATACCATATTCGGTCACACTATCGGTGAGAAAAAAATATTTGAAAACCGTCTGACAGAAGATGAACAAACTAACATAAATAATTGCAAAACCACTTTCTCTCCAAAGATGCAAAAAATTCGTTGTCAGTCAGATGGCAGAATATTTAAAATATTTACTAAAACATAATTTGTTAAAGCAACAAATTAAGATCGAATCTGTGCTCAAAAGAGTCTGAAAATAAATTCGTCTTTGCTCTTACTAAGTCATATCTCTGTCAGAGTCATATAAATCCTGAGCCCTTTGGGATCGTAAATCACTTAAGCAAAATTCCACGCATTTTTTTACGTAATTAAAGACAACCTATAATCTTCAGAAAAAAAGGGATGCAGCTCTTCTATAAACTTTTCCGGCTTGTTTGGGATATATCAGCTATATTAAAAATGAAAACGGTCATCGTGAAATCGCTGTTCTTCAAGATTAGAAAGGTTTTCTCACTTGCAGTGGCAGCTAACTTTCATAAGTTTTCGGAATTCTGAACCAGTCTGCCAGCACAAATAACGAACGAACTCCCTAACAATCACAATGGAAGTCTTTCTCCTTCCCCCGCCCTGTGTGACGTAGGAATTGATGCTGTTGGAAAGGCACGTGCGGCACGTCAGCCAATCAGGATAATTTATGAGATCGGAGGCGGCAGTCACGTGACAAACGGCAACGCATTCTTTGGCGGGAAATTCCTAGCGTGTCTCGAATAGCAGAAGTGCAGACTTTTTTTGCGTTTTTCAGTCAAAGTTGGGAAGCTTGTATTCGACAAAGGAAACAATAACAGAAATGAGGTGATGAAGGACAGAAAAAGACATTTTCAGGAGCAGCAAGAATTGCCATACGTGAAAGCGTGGGTGACGTCAATGACTTCCAAGAAAAGTGGCAATGGTGGGAAAGAAATTCTACGTTGTTTCGTAGTTTTTACCGCTTTTCACTTCGTGCTAAACTTCACATCGGTACGAATACTGCGCCAGGATCTTCTCTTTCTCCTTACTTCACTATTGTCGATTCGTCAGACAAATCAGGATCTTGTACGAGAGTAGGGTTATAACGGTAGTTTCATCGCGAAACAGTAGGAATGATCCTTTTGTGGTTTTGTGATCTCAACCAGGGCCGGATTAATAGGGGGTCTATAGTAGCCATAGTCACCATAACCAAGGACTCAGGAGGCCTGCTTCGACGAATAATACAAAGAGCATCCTGAAAGTAATGCCTCCTCCAGTCCTTCTTAACAACTTTTGAAATTTTGAAGTGATTTAATGAAATTGCACTGTCATATACTATGATATGTTACCAATGCGGGAACAAATTTTCTTCAGAATCGGAAACAAAGACCATGAATGACTGAGAGAAGCAGCGAGCCGTAATTGAATTCCAGGAAAAGAGGGATGTGTGGCTTCAGAAATCCACAGAAGACACCTGGCGGTGTATGAAGCTGCCACAATCGATATCAGTAATGTCCGAAGATGGATGAAGAGGTTTCGAGAGGGAGAAAGTTCAGTGTCGGACATGCAACGGAGTGGAGGACACGCAACTGCAGTGACAGATGCCAACAGGCAAAGAGTGAAAGAGCTCATCCCAGCTGATCGTCCTGTCACCATCCAGAAGTTGCAACAATAAACAGTGCTCACTATGTGCAGACATTGAAGAAGATAAAGGAAGCTATCAGAAGGAAAAGATGTGTCATTCCGCTTCATAGTGTTGCTTTACACCACGATAACGCACTTACCGGCACCTCAATGGGGACTTCATGGGCTATTGCCAAAATGGGGTGGACGGTGATGACCCAACACCCCTACAGTCTTGATTTGGCTCCCTCAGACGTTTTCATATTTGCTCCTTTAAAAACACCCTTCGTGGGGAACGTTTCGATAATGGGACAGACGTTAAAATAGCTGTGAACTCGTTAGTGAAACGACGGCCTCGGGAGCTTTTCCAAAATTATATTAGTAGTGGGTTCAAAGATGGCGTAAATGTATAGAAAGTAATGATCAATACTTTGAATAGGTTAGCATTATTAACAATATGTCCAAGTATATTTTGCCACCAAGTTTCACATTATTTTTGCTGTTACAAATAAAAATCTTAATGGGGACGAGGCATTACTTTCAGGATGCCCTTTGTACATACATTACTATTCGTCCAGGCATATATAATAAAAGTTTCACTTTTGTCTCGTATGACATCCAGTTGTCCAGAAACAGAGGCTGGAAGATGAACAGACCATGGGTGGTGTACAACGGAGTCGGTGAGAGAGTTTCAGCTTTCACGTAATCCACCCACACCTTCCAATTTGCACTTGGACCCCTTAAATCCCTTGTGGCTTCACATTGCATGACAAAAAAGATTCACTGAGAAAAGTCTACAAAGATGAACCATTAGAAAATACAAGACAAAATCTAGGAATCTTAAGCTTTTAACTCATTTTCTTATGAGAACAATGAAAAATACTGTGACTTATTACACTGGCGTGCAAAAATTAAGGACGAGACGGTTTTTTGAAAGTAACGTCGTGCAGAAGTGCTCTACATCGACTCAAATCATACCATAAGATCCCCAAGATGTAAGAATATGGGACAAGTGAGCAAACCGTCCAAACAAGGAATCCAAAGGATACAAAGGCACTTTATTGAAAAGGTAGCTTCGAGCACAACTGGACAGAAGACAGAAACGTCCATGTGACAGGCGGCTGCCAAGAAAAATCTAGTCTTTAGTAGGGGATATGATCACTCTTGACTGCGTTGAAGGATTTACAACGTCTGTCCATGCTGAAGACGAGGTTGTCAAGGAGCTGTTGAGGCATCGCGGCCCATTCCTCTTGTAGCGCCAATCGCAGCTGGCGGAAGGTGACGTGTTGCCAAGCGTCCCCCGAGAAGGTCCCACACGTGTTCGATTGGAATTAGGTCCGGGGACCTTGCGGGCCAATCCATGCGTTGAATATCTTCACTCTCCAACAGCTCTGGAACAGCCAGTGTACGATGATGTGTAGCGTTGTCGTCCATGAAAAGGTACTCAGGACCCACAGAACCTCTAAACAGACGCACGAGAGGTAGCAGAACCTCGGTACAATAGCGGGCACCAGTGACTGAACCTCCTTGGAAGATGTGGAGGTCAGTACGGCTACCAAGCATGATACCGCACCAAACGAGAACTCCGCCACCTCCAAACCGGTCCCTTTCGATGATGTTGGAGGTGTGATTGCGTGTTCCCTGCTCTCTCCAGATGTGTATACGTCCAGAATCGCTCGTCAGACTAAATCGGCTCTCATCCGTAAAGAAAACTCGACCCCATTGCTGATGTGCCCAGTTTTTGTGTTCCTGGCACCATAGAAACCACCGTCACCGATGACCAGGCGTTAATGGCATACACCGTACTGGTCGTCGTGCAAATAGACCACCCTTGTGCAGCTCGCTGGCCACGGTAAAACGCAATAACGGACGTCCAGTTGTCTGTTGCATGTGCCTTGCGATTTCTTCCGCTGTCTGCCGTCTGTCTCTTCTCGCCTGTAGGACAATATACTGGTCGTTCGCCGCCGTGGTTGCTCGTGGATGACCACTGCTAAACTCTCGGGCAGCTGTTCCTGTCGTTTGAAATGCTGTACAAGCTCGTGAAACGATGCTGTGAGCGATCCCGTACTCCTCGGCCACACTAGTCACACTTCCACCTTCATCCAACTTCCCAATGACGCGACTTCGGGTAAAGTCATTCAGATGTCGTCTACTGGATTGCTTGTTGGCCATATGACACGGTGAGAGCAACTCGACGTCGTTCAAACCGATGTACACCGTGCAATAACTTTCACCGAATTGCTGAGCGTACACCTCCCATGTGCTTTATACCCTTCCGACACTCCGCCCCCTACGTCATGCTACATATATGCGCATGCACTACCGTACCGGACCCTAGTCTATCTCCTGAGTGGTCTTTCGGTCCGTTCTGCCTGCTCGTTCCGTTGTTATGCTAATTTCTCCTCTTCATCCTTAAGTTTTGCACACCAATGTATGTAAACTCTGCAGATAATTTATCAATTTGAAGAATGCACTACGTATTAATTTTTGCAAACGTATTGCTATTGTCAGGCCACCGTTCATCCCGAAATCACATGGGGAAAGCCAGGTGAAGAGGGTGGATGATCCATTTTGGAAGCAAGTCGCGAACACTGAGCGCATAATGGCTTGCGGCATTGTCAGGGCACAGTTCAACCAGAAATCACAAGATGCTAAGTCAGGTGAATAGGGTGCATGATTCATTTTGGTAATTGATTTCTTAGCCAGAAAATAGCGAACACTGAGTGTATCATGGTTTGTGGCACTGTCCGACTACAGTTCAGCTTTTTTCTTCTAACAGAATCCCTTAACCTTTTCAACACCTTTAAATGACATCGTTGGTTGACCGTCTGTTCCTGTTCAATGAATTCATGATGAACAGGCCATGTCCTTTTTGCCGCATCCATGTCTTGTACTGCGAGCGTGAGTCTTCTGATCGAAGAAAAAAACAAAAGCATGGTCTTGAACTGCGAGAGTGACATCAGTGACTTTTTCGGCTCTTATGCCACTCAAAGGCACGTGACTTTTTCAACGCATCCTCACCATATGCCACTTTTAGTAGCTCTAACTTTTCAGTTGCACTTTTACCGATCTTCACACAAAATATGATGTTAATGTGCTGCTCTGAATTTCCATCACTCATTATAACCTCAAAACTCACACACAAACTTGCCTTGCTTTCGCAACTGTTCACTCACGAATGGCTGCGTTGGTCTGTGGTTAAAGCTTGCACTACTTGAATCATGCCGAGACACGCATAGACACATGACTCAAACTGTTCACTCACGAATGGCTGCATTAGTGTGCGTTTTTTTTTGATTGAAGGTTTAACGACCACCGTGAGCAACTCAATGGGCTATAAGCAGTCTCCCGTCCCTAATTTAGGGCCATTGACTCCAGAGAAGGGAGACAACCAGTGCCGTGAGACAAACACAACATTAATACCTCACCAGAATTCGAACCCAGACCCCTTTCGGACGAATGATCAGAAGACATCGCTTAGACCACTGCGCCACCGGGGAGGCGTCTGCGGTTAAACCTGCACTACTTGAATCAGGCCGAGACACGCATAGACACATGCGTACAGCGCCATAAATGCGACAATACACAACCGTTCCGGGTATGAAATTGTCACACCTCGCGTATAAGTATAACTCATTGTTTTTCGATATTTTAGATTTTACGAATGTGAAAACGGTACGTTCTTCTTTGAGTATCATCATTGCATATACGTATGCTCGCATATTTAAATCTAACGCTAATAATACATTCCGATTCTGTTCAATTATCATCATCAACTATTATCAATTATCAGTCCACTGGTGATGCCCCAAAGCCTCTTTACAACTATCTTTTATAAGTAGTTCTTTTTCATGTTACTTCTGCATGCTGTTGAATTTCGTTGACCCATCTATGATCTTCTTTCAGATTGTTTCCGAACCTTCTGTATTTAGGATAGAGTTTCAGTTGTATAACAGAGTTCAGTTCTATAAATAAGTCCAGACCATTGCCACTTGAAGGTGTTTACATTGATCACGAAAACATCTACTCCTATCATTCCAGATCTATGAGTTCTTATCTTCCTTGGTTACACCAAGCATGAATCCTTCCAATCTTCTTTGAGTTATGTGACGTACTACAGAGGTGACGCACATGCCAAGACGGCAAATAATAGTGATACGCACTTGGCGGCGTAGCTTAATAGGGAAAGCATTCGGCTCCGGAGAAAAAGGATGTGGTCTCGAGCTCCTCCAGCGGCGGCAAATCTGTGTTTTCAGATTGGCACCCAAACGTAGAAATGGATCCACTGGTCGTTAGGTTCTACGAAAAATGTATGACGTACCTTCCACACGTCATCTGGAACTACGTAATTCCTTCTTCTACAGAGACAGATGGGTTGTCCGGAAATTTCTTAGCGTTTGTGACAGGTGTATGGTTCAGCGTGACATATGCAGACATACGTTTTTAAAATACACGAGTTGTTGGAAACAATGAAAGATGGCATTTGTATACGGCACTCAGCCACGTGTGGTTGATGCTTTGTGGAAGTTGTGTTTTTGTTTAGTATGTGTTAAACATGGATGATCAAAAGTTGCATTTTCTGCATGTGATGCTATTCTTCTATAAAAAAAGGGGGGGGAGAACTCTGCACAGACATGTAAAGACATTTGTGAAGTGTATGGAGGGAAGGCTATTGGTCAATCAAGGGTTCAGAGGTGGTGAAGTTCAAAGCCGGCGATGTCCGTTTGGACAACGGGGATCGATGTGGAAAACCTTGAGCAGTGGACAATGGTCTCATAAAGGCAAAAATTGAGTGCAACCAAAAATTAACGACTCGGGAGTTAGATAGACTGAGAAAATGCTGAAAAGTACTGTTCGTGAACATTTAGTGAAGCTGAGATACACTTCTCGTTATGATGCTTCGGTCCCACACAAAACGTTAGAGAATAACTGCATGGACCGGCATTATATATGCGATATGCTCCTAAAACACCACAACAGGGACCCATTTTTGGAACGATTAGTAACAGAAGATGAAAAATGGATAGTCTACAACAATGTAGTACAGAGGAGATCCTGGAGTCAAGCCGCCGAACCACGTAAACAAAAACCGAAACCGAATATTCATAGACGCAAGGTTTATGCTCTTTGGTGGGATTGCAAAGGCATTATTTACTATGAGCTCCTCCAATACAGTCAAACGATCAATTCGGATGTGTACTGCAGTCAGCTGGAATAGTTGAACCAAAACCAGCGACCGAAGAGGTCAGAACTTGTGAACAGAAAGAGTGCTGTGTTCAGCAGAAAGTTGCACGCCATGGGTTGGGATGTGAGGACTATCCCATCCAATTTATTCCATGGACATCGCTCCCTCCGACTTTCATTTGTTTCGGTCTCTGCAAAATTCTTCAAATTTAAAATCATTCGGTGATCTCAAAGATGCCAAGAAACGTGGATAATTTTTTTGCCTCCAAAAATGATACATGAATGATTTTTTGGCCTCCAAGCTAAACCACGATCTATAGAGATGGCATTCTGTAATTGCCCGAAAACTGGACTAAAGTCGTGGAAAAAAACGGACAATACTTTAAGGAATAAAGGTATGTTCTTAAACTAATTGCAATTGTTTCATTTCACATAAAACAAAAACGCTCAGGAATTTCCGTACAACCCAATGCATGGTTTGCCAGTTGACTCGGAAACCTATGATTCCGTTCCAGATGTTTCTCAAGGCGAGGATATGTGACGTACTGCAGAGGTAACGCACATGCCAAGACGGCAAGTACCAGTGGTAAGCCCATGCCGATGTAGTTTAATTGGGAAAGCATTCGGCTCCGGAGCAGAAGGATACAGGTTCGAGCACCACCACTGGCAAATTTGTGCTCTCACAGTTATCCTTAGCCTCTCTATGTCTTTTTTACGCTTTCCAACTGTAGGCTGAAGAAGCTTATATGCTCCAGCATTGTCCGTCCGTTTGTCTATCTATCCGTCAGCACGATAACTCGCTTTAAAAGGTTCGATTTCGATGAAATTTCAGTATGTGGTAGGGGATCACCTGGGAATGAATCCTATTGAAAATGGACGAAATGGGGTCAAAGGTCAGGACATAGGAGCGGGATCCATTCCATTGCCCTTGTGCGTAATGACGTGCCTAAAAATAGTTTGATTTCGAAGAGATTTTAGTATGTGGTAAGGTATCACCTTTGGACGAACCCTATCGTAAATGGGCAAAATATGGTCAAAGATCAGAACATAGGAGCGGGATCCATTGCATTGCCTTTATGCATCATAGCTTACGTAAAAATGCTTCGATTGCGACAAAACTTTATCATGTTCGGGAAGTACACTGAACCGGTTCTGTTGAATATCATCGAAATGTGGTCAAAGTCCAGGACACAGGAGTGGGATTTATTCAACAGCCATTATCCTCATAACTTGACTAAAAGTGCTTCTATTGCGACATAACTTTAGTATGTTGTTCCGGAGTTATACCGAACCAATTGTGTTTAATATAATCGAAATGGGGTCAAAGGTCAGGACACAGGACGGAGATTCATTCCACAGCCATAACCTCATAACTTCAGTAATAATTCGAGTAATGATTTCTGGTATGTTGGAAAGCGTATCATAATTAATGCATTGTATGATTTTACTAACTTGTTTAATTAAGATCCATGTCTCTGATCCCCAAGTAAAAACTGGAAGGATGTATTGATTAAACAGTTTTCTTTTGCGACATAATTATAAATTGCTCTTAAAAATTGTATCGTTTCTTCCGAATAATCTGAAACCAACTTTTGTACGCCTACTAATTTCTACGTCGATGACTGTCACTTGACATCTATTGTAAAAGGTAGATGTAGGGCATCGGTGCGTTATACGAAATGGAAAATGACTGCAGTCAAAACAAGTTAATAAAATCATGCAATACATTGATTATGATACGCTTTCCAACGTACTAGAAACCATTACTCAACTTATTACTCAATTTATGAGAATAATGGCTGTAGAATAAATCTCGCTCCTATGACCTGACCCCATTTCAATGATATTCAATAGAACCGGTAAAGTATACTTCCGGAATAACATGATAAAGTTTTGTCACAATCGAATCATTTTTACATAAGGTTTAACTCATAAAGGCAATGGGATGAATCCCAATCCTATGTCCTGACCTTTGACCCCATTTCTCCCATTTTCAAAAGGGTTCGTCCCCAGATGGTCCCCTACCACATACTAAAATTTCATCGACATCGAAATATTTTTACGCAACTTATGACGCATAAGGGCAATGGAATGGATCCCGCTCCTATGTCCTGACCTTTGACCCCATTTGTCCCATTTTCAATAAGGTTCGTCCCCAGGTAGCTCCCTATGACATACTAAAATTTCATTGAAATCGAACCATGTTTACGCGAGTTATCATGCGGACAGACAGACGGACAAAGCTGAAGCATATATGCTTCTTCAACCTAGGGTTGCAAAGCGTAAAAAAGAGAAGAAACAGAAATACTTTGGTATTTATATATTAGCGAGAGTGTCAACATTTTTAACAGTTAACACTGGCAATGTTTTCAGAGAAAGGGTTATCGTGAAGAGATTGAATGTCAAAGAGCATCTATAAATATTTGTTCGATAGCTGTGTAACCATAAACAGGAAGGCTGACTCCTGTTCATTATTTACCAACTCGTTTGGAACAAGCTTAATTAAAAAAATTCTCATCATTTTGAAAGCCGTTTCGAAGACGAACAAAGACTTTCTTCTCGTACTTGCCAAAAATGCTTTTGCAACGTTTAATTTTTTTTTCAAATGAGTTGAACCTAAAAAAAAAAAAAAAGCAGATGTAATTAAAAGAAGTGGGGAAACTGTCCTCAATGTTTTTGTTTATCGTTTGATTTCATGTGATACATTCTAGAAAAACTCTGCAATGTTCCTCCGTATTTACAGCATCTTTCCTTCCCTCCATTTTTCTTTTCGTTTTTTAACTCATTGTCATTTCGTAGCAAAGTGATAAATGGCTTTTACTGTGCTCGTGACGTCAACTATTCCGGGCACACTACTAATTGTTCAGACTGGGGAATCGAAGTTACAGTGCTCATTGTTGTCACCCATGTTCGTTCTCTGGATGGCTTCAGTCGAAATGGCTTTTTCTGTTGCGTACTCGGGTGATTAATGGTTTTTGTGCGTGTGTTTTCCGAAAGATGTGGTGAAATTAATTCTTCTTTCTTTCCATTCAAGAACAAAATACCTGTTACATCAGCCTCTCCGAGCCATTTCAATATTACGACATTCATTACACTTACACAAAGGAAAACTTTAAGGAGAGTTTTCGCGGTTTATCTTAAAATATCACAGACTTTTTTTACCGATGTGATTATAATTGCGAGTGAAAAATCGATAGATTCTGAACATTTTCTGTTATGTGGTTGAAATGTCATTTCCCATTAACGCTAGCAAAACAGATATTTCCTTTTAATAAATTGTTAGTAATGTACCCGTACAGTTCACATATGTAGACTGTCTTGAATACTCAAAAAACGCATATAGAGTATTAAATCCGTTTATTTTTCTGATGCAATAAGCAAAAAGATTCGCCAAGCTTTCGCACTCCACGGGAAGGCTTTTTCAGGGCAATGGTAGACATTTATGTCTACCGTTGTCTTGAAAATGGTAGACATAACGGTAGGCATTTTTTTGTCTACCATTGCTTTGGAAAAGCCTCCCAGTGGAGGACATAAATGTCTACCATTGCCTTGAAAATTGCAAACATAATAGTAGGCATTTTTATGTCGAACATTGCCTTGAAAAAGCCTCGTATTGGAGTGCGAAAGCTTGGCGAATCTTTGTGCTTATTACACCACAAAAATAAACGGATTTAATACGCTATATGCGTTTCTTGAGTATTCACAGTCTGGTGTATTTACACTACCGTTAGACTATCTTGATTTCAATTTCCATACTGTAGTATAAAGCACATGGATTCCTCTGGCAGACTCCTTTCTATGAAATCGCTCTGCAATACGAAGAAAATGAAATTAAACACGTGTGACGTGCCTGCCTCGCTGGATGCACACGACATAAAGGCAGATAGCAGCAAAACGAACGTCTGCGTAGCTCAGTTGGTATAGCGACTTGTTCCGGACTCGGGTTCGATCCCCGGCGTGGACCAAACCTCACAGAGACATTTACTTCGTTATAATGGCGCCCGAACTTCGCGGATCACCCGGCAGTTCAAGATCTCGCAATGGTGTAATGTTCTTTCCACACCGCGAGACAAGAAAAATAAGAGAATCCCTTCCCCAGCGCTTCGAAAAATAAATGTGCGTGACGTTGTATTCCACACACTAGATTGACTGGGAGTTCTCAAGTGCACGTTCTACAGCGGATGGCTGCCTGCAACGATTCATGGTCACGGCTTACCGGTGGGCCATGCTCCCGGCCCTCTTTCGGAGGGGGGGGGGGGAGATGTGACGTGCCTGTCCCGCTGGACGCATACGACATAAATGCAGATTGCAGCATGAACGAGCGTCTGTGTTGCTCAGTTGGTAGAGCGACTTGTTCCGGAATAACGGGACTCGGGTCCGATCCCCAGCGTGGGCAAAAAATGAGGGAGAAATTTACTTCGTTATACACAACATAAAACCTACGTAACAGAACCAACTTCTCAGACAGTTGTTCGATCACGAGCGTGTTGCCACAGATGAAGTCGTTTGTCTTACTAACTTTATTTTATTTTCCGGTATTTTCCCTTGATTTCACGTATCATGCGATGAGGGTGAGATTAGGAAGGCGCTGCAAAGGGAGATCCGGAAAACAAGGTCCCGACCAATACACGCCATAGCACGTGAGTTCCAGATGGCCACAGATGTTTACACTCGGTATAATGGCCAAGCAGCCCCCATAAATCTCTAATCGCAAAGACCAATAAATCCACAAGGATACCATGGTGTCAACATCTCAAAATCTGGACATTAGAGCAATGGCGGCAGGTGTTGCGGAGCGACGAATCCCGCTTCACATTATTCCTATCAAAAGGAAGTGTAGGTTTGGCTGTTTCCCGGAGAACGTCTGCTTCTGGAGTGTGCAGTTCCGACTATGAAGCACCAAGGCGGTGGAGTTATGGTATGTGGTTGTTTGAACAGGTACGGTGTGGGCCCATTAGCTGTTATTCATGGCAACATGTATTCCGTGCTCTCATGAATTCCGTGCTCTATAGAGATATTCTGGATAACTCAGTGCTCCGAACGTTATTGCAGTTCTACGAACACGACGATTGTTTCTCCGGGCGAAAATTCCACCTGTTATCATTTCAGAGCGACAATGGAGTGCCATGAGGGAAATCAGGTCTAGCGGATGCACTGGCCTACTCAGAGCTCCGATCTCAATCCCATTGAACACCTATGGCATAAAAGTGAACGACGGTGAGGTCTAGACCAACACGACCTTCTTCACTGACTGAGTTGGAAGATGTACTCAAGGTGAAATGGAGAAACATTCCGCTCTCCGCACTCCCTGGATTTGTGAATATTTTACACCGACGGGTGGCTGCTGTTATTTCTGCAAATGGACGACCTACCCGGTACTGCTGTAAATACAGTACTGTTTTTCTATTTAGTTACAGTGTCCAATCACTTTTGTCCACTATAACGAAGTAAATTTCTCCGTCATTTTTGTCCACGCCGGACATCGAACCTGGGTCCCTTCATTCCGAGATAAGGCGCTCTCCCAACTGAGCTACGCGGACGTATGCTCTCGCTGCTATCTGCCTTTATCTCATGTGCGTCCTGTAGGGCAGGCACGTCACACCACATAGTGTACAGCGAAATACACTGAAGAGCAACTGAATTAGATATACCTGTCTAGTAACGTATAGCACCATCTTTCGCCCTAATGACGGCGGCGATTCGTCTCGCCATGGACTTGACAAGACTCCGAAAGCTTTGGGAAGCCATACGGATCCATGACCCCTGAACAAGCTCCCACAGTTCACGAAGATTTGATGGAAGGCGGTCAGAGCCTCGAACATCTCTCTCGATGGCATCTCAGATGTAATCGATGGGATTGAGGTCAGGTGACCTAGGTGGCCAAGGAATTGAGGTCACGTCGGTGGAGTGTTCATCCAACCATTCGGATACAATTCGGGAGCGATGGCACGGTGCATTGTCTTGTTGCAGAATGAGGTCCCCAGTGGGATGTTGAACACGCACAAACGGGAGCAAATGGTCGTCCACGATATCCCGGTAACGTTGACCTGTGAGGGACGATGTCACACGTACCAGGGGTCCCATTTCAGTCCACGTAAACAGTCCCCAGACGAGAATGCCACCCCCACCAGCTTGAAGAGTGCCCTGCTGGCAAGAAGGATCCATCGCTTCCTGTGGTTTGCGCAGTATTCGTATCCTGCCATGCGCATGTACCAACGTGAATCTCGACTCATCAGTTCGGGCAACATTTTCCCACATATCCTGGGTTCAGTGGCGATGTTCCCGCTTCCATGCTAAACTTTTCACCCTGTGATGTGCGGTCAGCAGCGGTACCCTCGTAGGACGATGGCTTCTGTACCCCATAGCGAGGAGATGGTTCTGGACGGTGTGGCTGCTTACACGTTTTTGTGCACCAGCGTTAAACTGCCGAATGATTTCTTGCACTGTGGCCCGTCTATCCGCTGTTACAATGCGAGCTAGCCGACGATGACCCCGCTCATCCACACGCTGTTGCCCACGGCAGTTGGCCCTTGCAGGAATGGTTTTACCGGATTCGATGTACTCACGGTGCACCAGTGACACAGCGGATCGTGAAAATCCCAGTGCCTGCACGACTTCCGAGATAGAGTGACCCATTCGTCGGGCCTCGACAATTTGCCCACGATCAAATGCGCGTAGATCCTTCGTCTTATTCATACTGCGTCCGACTCTTACTGATTCCCGTCGCATCACTCCTTATATTGTCGGATCGCTGCATACGTCATGTCGTTGCCGTTTATAGGGCCGCCCACAGCGCCACATTTGCATAACGCCAGCTGTCTCTTATTCAATTGCTCTTCAGTGTATGGGAAAAGCATGAGTTTGCAAGTTAAGTCGAATAACTTGTAGCGTCTGATCTTGTGTTTGTTGATGCTCATGGCGAAAGTGAGACGAACAGGAAACTGTAGATGTTGAAACTAAAATCGAAGGTCAGATGTGATAACTGGAATGCGTGGAATAAACACATGGAGTCGTGATGTTAATTTCGACGACATTTTACAAGCGTTTCTCAACAGTCAGTTGTGTTCCATTGCAGATTGTTGGTGGATTCTGTTCAGATAAAGATTAAAAAAAAAGCAGAATTAGATGGGAGAATAAGCGAAAGAAGAAACAGCAACGTTAAGATCTGAAGAAATGAAATGACAGAAAATTAACATTTTTTTCACATTTCATTTCTTGTATTATATTTGCATTTCGTTAAATTATATTTTCCCTCTTTAATATAATCATGTTTCCCCTCTTTGATATAATCGCGTTTCTACTTTTTGTTAGATAGTATAACTATTTATAACGCGGAGTAACACATGCAGAGCCGCGGTGTGGAACCTAAAGAAGCCCGCTGACAACTGATCCGGAAGGATACACGCATCGGAGTTCTAACACAGCAAACAACAAGATCAAATTTAAAATCGCAAACTGTGCGAGGTATGTGAAATTTAAAACAATGGTTGAAAAACCCTCGTTAAAATCTTCCCGAAGATATATTTTGGAACTGTTTATAATGCGTGGTAACCCACGAAGAGCCGTAGTCTAAAACGTAAATGAAACCACCGGTGTCGCCACGGTATAAGCGATGGCTTCTGATCATTCGTCCGAAAGGGGTCCGGGTTCGAATCTCGGTGGGGCATGGATGTCGTGTTTGTCTTACGGCGCTGGCTATCTCTCTTCCTTGGAATATGTGACCCTAAATTAGGGACGGGCGACTGCTTATAGCCCATTGAGTTTCTCACGGTGATCGTTGAACCTTCAACCTAAAAAAAAAAAAAAAAAAAAGTCCGTCGGCCGCGAAAGGATGCCTTTGCTGTCCCACATAGGTTTGTTGCTTTAGTCTGACTCGAGAAATCCACCCCTAAGTATGTAAAAGATTGGCACATATAAATTTCTACGCCAATATACGTAAATGGATTTTTGTAATAGCTTCTACCACATTTAAAATGAGCAACGAGTTTAGAAAAGATACAGTAAGGGCCCACCGATTCATCTCGTGTAATTAAAATGAACCCAGAGAGGCGTTACAATCATGACGTCACACCTCTTCCGGCATACCAGTGAGACGACCGAGATCAAAACATCACTTTGTGTTATTAGAGACGATTGTAAAACGACAGAATGGGACTGTCGTTTACTGAGTTTTTCGCTCTGTGTCTTTAAATTTCAGCATCTGGATTCAGAAAAAAATATAGTGATAATTATGGAGGATGTTCACACATGTTTGGAACGATTTCCCAGCAATATAATTAAAGTTTTAAACAAAATTATTTTGTTTCTAAACGTTCTATCTGGTAGCCCTTTCTCTGCATATGAACCTACATCTAGATTTCTAAGATAACAGTGCATTTCTTAAAACAGGTTTTAATTCCACTCCACTTCCACCGTTTTCCATAGTCCAAACATCGTATCAGGTCTGCGTTTAGAAAGCGCTCTTTTTTAGCAGCCCAAAGGCACAGTTGATGGCACATCAGGAGACTTTGAAGGATTATGGTATAGACTTGATACCGGTCTCAGTTTTCATTTTTTCAAGAAATAGAATGATTTATTTGGATGTATGACTGGTAGTCTTATCCTGATGGAGTTCTACTCTTTGAAGGCTCTGTGGATAAAAGAATGGTGTTTCCTCTTTAAATATAGGAGTTAAAACATTGTTTTGGTAATATGTCAATTTTAACATTCTTTTCAAATTTTCTTAACTACAATTTTCCATAGTACGAGAAACCAGCACTAATTGTGAATCGTTTACTGAAACTTCCTTTGGATTCTTGTATCCAAGTTTGTAAGTCTTTATCTGCTCTTTTGCAATAGTTAGGTGAACAAATAAGGTTTAAAGCGTTTTTTTGTGTGACGTATACCACTAATTTACATATCCGATATTCCCCGCTTTATGGTCATGTGACCGTAACTGGTATAGAGTATAAAATGTGACACAGAAGTTTGCCCAACAGTCAAACGCACTTGCACATCGGTAGGTTAAAGATGACAAGCGATACTGCATTTATTATACACTGTATTTGTTACGAATTTCATCAAGGAAAATATGCTGCAAAAGCATGGGCATCGATTTGTTCAGTTCTGGGGGAGAATATAGTAACGAAAAGCACGTGTGAGTTTTGATTTAGACGGTTTAAAGCAGGTGATTTTTATCTTAGCGATCGAAAACGTAGCGGCACCCCCCAGAGGGTTGCACAATAGGAACTGCAAGCATTGCTGGATGAAAATTCGTCTCAAACGCAAAAAGAACTAGCTAAACATTTAGGGGTAATTCAGCAAACCATTTCCAATCGTTTACGTGCAATGATAAAGATTCAGAAGGAAGGAAAATGGGTGCCACATGATCTGAGCCAGAGGAACAAGGATGAGCGTGTCATGAAGTGCTTGAATCTGTTGAATAAACAACACAGAAAATATTTCCTGTGGAAAATCGTTAGGGATGATGAAAAGTGGATATGGTACGACAGTTCCAAACGCAGAAAACACTGGGTAGACTCCAGTGAAGCAAAGACTTCGACACCGAAACGCAATATTCACTGCAACAAAGTTCTTCTGTGCATCTGGTGGGATATGAAGGGTGTGCTCTATTATGAACTATTGGAACAAGGTCAAGCAGTTACTGCTGATCACTACAGGCAACAGTTGCTGCGATTGAACTTGGAAATCTTTCGGAAACGTCCATTCGCAGGCAAAGGATTGCGTCCCGTGAAATTACTGCATGACAACGCCAGGCCGGATGTCGCGAAAGCGGTCAAAGAAACGCTATTGATGCTTGGCTGGGACGTTTTGGAGCATCCGGCCTATAGTCCCGACATATCATCTTGAGACTATCATTTGCTTCGATCAATGCAACATGGTTTGTCTGCCGTACGGTTCCGGACATGTGACGAAGTGCCAAAATGGGTTGACGACTTCGTGTCACACGACGAAGTATTCTTCATGGCTGGAATCCGTCAGCTGCCAGACCGATGGCGGAAGGTGTTAGATAATGACTGCGCATATTTTGATTCATAAAGGTATTGTTGTTTTCTCTCAAATTACATGCTTTTGTGTCTAAAAACGCTTTAAAGCTTATTTGTATACTTAATAGGTCAACCTTTTTTTGTTAGAGTCGTTTAGGTAGATCCATGCTTCATCAATAGTCACAATAAATTTCCATCACTTTCCGGCTAAGTAATTTTCATGAAGAAGTCAGCACCATGCTCTGCCCTCAGCTACGTGCCTAAGCAAAAGGCTGTGAACATTATGTTTTGTCAGATTCAAATCTTTGTTTACAACCTTGTTTACAGCTGATACAAATATTTTTAACGACTTAGTGATTCCTCTTTGGGTCGTGGATTTTCTGTTGAGACAATTTGAAAGCACCACTTTCTAATGAACAGGTTCACTGATTCCAGCGGCGTCATCTCCGCTTCTTAGACAGCGAATATATTCGTTCGAGCTGATTTCAACCCATTTTGCTAACCCTGAGTTAATTCATTACAACCTGCTAAAGGGTTAAAGTACGTTCAGCAGATGTTTGAATGAAACGAATTATCGCACAAAAACTTCATGAAATCTGACCTGCTTCAAAAGATAATTTGCCAGAAAAGCGTAAACAGCGTTAGATAGATAATAGTAATTAAGAGAAATACCGGCTACGCATGCCTCAGCTTTATCTACTTGAATACATTTGTCGTGAAAACTACATTTGTGTGTGTTTCGAGGTAACGACCACCATGAGCAATCCTAATGGCTAAAAGTTGTCCCCGTCCCTAATTTATAGACACTGGTTACAGAAAAGGGACAGAGCCCGTGGTGACAGACAAACACACCACTAATGCCTCATCCGAGATTCGAAACCAGGTTCATCTCGGATAACTTGTTAGAAATCAGCACCCCATACTACTTGGCTACCGGGCTTCTGAAGGGCTATAAGTTGTCCACGTCCCTAATTTATAGACACTGGTTACAGGAAAGGGACAGAGCCCGTGGTGACAGACAAACCCACCTCCAATGCCTCATCCGGGATTCGAATCCAGGTTCATCTCGGACAACTGGTTAGAAATCAGCACCGCATACTACTTGGCTACCGGGCTTCTGAACTAAAAACTATGCATTCGAAAGCTTTCAGCTTGGGTTAGTGCACTAAGAATCGAATGGGGTAAGGTATCATAACCGCTCCGTGGACCCGTGGTCTAAGCGCTGGCATCTGACCATTCGTCCGAGATGAGTAGAGGTTCAAATCCCGGTAAGGCATGGATATTGTGTTCGTCTTTTGGCACTGGCTGTCTCGCTTTCCTTGAGCCAGCGACCCTAAATTCGGGATAGGTGACTGTTTATAGCCCAATTAGTTGCTCGCGGTGGTTGGTAAACCTCCAAACAAAATAAAACTTGTAGTTTTAGTGTAACGCAGTTACATAATTTTCGTGCAACACATAAGTTGATAGGCATTCAACTTAATCTATGTGTTACACGATATAGTTTGCTGTCATATTTCTAGAAGAGAAGATAGTGTGGTCACCAGGCTGGGAGGAGGAGGAGGGGAAGAGTGACCTCCAGACGAGCAGCGTTTCTCTTAGCCCACCTTTTGGCCACCCAAAAGTGCTGGAGTGCTCCGGAGTCACGTGGGAGATTTATGATCCATAAAGTTTGTAACATGAGGTTAAGCTGTGCGTTGATAGTTCGCGGCACCAGAAAGGGAGAATGCGTTTTCCAAATCAGTTTGAGACGCTCTTGAGTGGCCGCAAGAGAACAGCTTATGTTATCATTCGCTCTTTTTTCACCTCTGTTTCAACACCCTCAACAGCAGCCAAATTCGCCTTCGGTAGTGGTTGAAGTACTTGCTTGCTAAATATGGCGTTAGAATCGGTGCCCATGTGTTCAGAAGCACTTATTCTGACCCATTGTCTTTCTGTCCCTATTGCTGTACCCTTGGATTAATTACCACTGGGACTGGAAGAATAGGTAAACAGTTTTTCAGAAAACATACTGTCATTATCTGTGCAATTCTTCATAGACATGAAGTAAGGAAAAAGACTTCTTTTACTTTGTGAATCACAGGTAGTCAGACAGAATAGGTTTTCCGAACGTAGAAAGACAAGGATGGTAACGACCATTTTTAAACGTACACCGGTTGTCCGAAAACAAACTGACAATGTTTTTGTAAAAAATATGCCTGCCAAGATAGTGGTCATCTTTTTCGAAATACTGTCCATTGCACCGAATACAGGAGTCCCAACGTTCAACCTACTTTTCGAATATCTCTTGGAATTCTTCTTAAATGCTGTTGAAGAACCCCTGCGCAGCAGTAATAAGTTGTTGATCAATCTCAAATGGTCGTAACCGTAACGTCTTTTTTTAAAATGGGAAACAACCAGAATTAGCATGATGACAAGTCTGGACGATATGCTGGTTGGGGCATCAACTTAATATTCATTTTATCTAAATAAGAAACGATAAAACTGGCAATGTGCGGTCCTGCATTTTGCCGCACATGTCAAGAACCCAAGTTGAACAAACTCATTTCATGCCCAAACGCTCGGTTAAAATTCTGCGAATTGATGATTTTGAGATGTGAACTTTATCTTCGATATCTCTGTCTGATTGATAGGTGTCTGTCTTCTGGTATAATAACACCTATTGTATTTATGCTTACCACTGTAACACTCATTGTAGGTCTTCCTCCATGCACGACTAAAGCCGTCGACTCACGACCATCCATAAATTATTTTATACCATCTGTAAATTGTTGATTTTCCTAGACATTCACCTTTATAAGCCTCTTGTATAAGACGGAAGTTCTATCCGTCAGACTTCTTAAGTCGACAGCAAAATGTAATGGCGGATTTGCGTTCCTTTTTCATATTCACCCTTTCGAAAATGATCATATGTAGAGGATTTTAGGAAGGGAGTGTCTGACCTCAGGTCTTAGACAACCCTTAGGAATAGGAAACTAGGAGATTTGGGATAGAGCGCTCGATAGGAAAGTGACACGGAAGCGAAGTTGAAAGGGGGAGGAAGACGCCCTTATTTATTACCGGGGGCCAGTACCCGAGACCCTTTCGAAAAATCACAGCGCGAAAACACTTATTAGGGGTTCACGAAACAACGATCATTAAACTGCTCACTACCGACGACGCATGCGTGATAAACAGGTGTGGCCGGTTGCTATAGTTACTACAACGACTGCCGTTTTTTCGAGACTCGTGCCAAGGTCGAACGCAGTATTGCACACTTTTTATAAACACGTTCTCAGTTGTTTTGGGACAAGCTATGCATGCATGAATACAGCGTGGAGTAATATTTAAATACATTTTTCTTTTTGTTGTTGAGAATGGGATCAGCCTAGGGTAAAACCTATATAAAACGAAAATATTTGGAAGCATTCTTGCCAAGCACTAGTTTGTCCGCATAGAACACTTAATGACTAGCAATTTCACGAAGGCTCCGGGTTCGAATGCCGGTAAGGCATGGATGTTGTGTTTGTGTTACGGCACTGGCTCTCTCCCTTCCCTGGAACCAGTGACCCTAAATTCGGAACGAGCGACTGCTTATAGCCTATCGAGTTGCTAAACCTTGAATAAAAAAATATATTCTTCATTGACATTGAAGCTTTAAATTGTTGTTGAGTTCATACAGAGTTGAGAAGTATTCTGTATATTGAGAGTCTGTTGCATTTCGTTGTCGAAGTACTAGATGATTACGCAGAGAGCGAAATATGTTTTGATATTCTAACTGGAATACCTATCGAAACCAATAAAAAGTTGGATTCGCAAATGGTCTTGCCATTTCTGGCTGTTAGTGCTATTAAGGGCTTAATTAAGTCTTTATGGATTTATGCATCGAAATATCATTTTTTAAATGCAAATGATATCAGGGCATGCGCATTAGGAAAACAGTATGAAATCAAAGTTTGAACATTTTGAACGATGTGGCTATTTCCATGTATCATACCAGCGGGATATGATGCCATAAATGTCAATGAAACATCCATTTTTGCAGCGACGTGTTTATCAAAAAATGAATGAGTAATACCACAAAAAATCTATATCGTCACTCACTTTTCAACTGAATCTACGTCTGTTTTAGTCTAGTTTCTTTGTAATACGCTTACGTTCTACGATTAGAGTATAGTATCATCCTGTTCATTAAAAAGAAAGACATAGATAATGACGAGAATGTATCTTTAAGCTAATGGAGGTACAAAAATAATTATCGAAAGTCACGTCATGTCCGAATGTCTCTTCCTTAAATAATGAACCTTGACGTCAGTTTGAATGTGCAAAGTGTAGTGTCTTGGGCCACAGCCAGAAAACAGAGGCATATTTTTGGCCACTATCAACCCTCTTCTTCCCACCCCTTTCATTTCTTGAAAGTAAATTTCATCATGCTGTGACGCAAGCGTTCCTTTCGCGTGTTATTTCTCAGTGCTGTTAAAAGTAGTTCGTCGGAATGTTTTTGGTTACAGTAGTTAAAATAGGCACAGAATAAGGACTTTCTCGACGGTCTTCCTGACACAGACCACGATGGAGCATTTGATAAACACAGGTATTTATCAAATGTATCCTTTCTCTGCTTCAAATGTGAGATTCCCAATTTTCTCACCTGCCGCCATTATAAAAAGCTGGAAATTTTTAAATTACATTTAAGTTCAGGAAATGTCATACTCAGCACTTCTATAAGAAGTTTTTCCCCCTAGATATTCAAAGTATTTTTCAAACTCAGGTTGAAACCATAGCAACTTCTACGAGACTTCAGCAAAAGTGGCCAAGTGGCCAGAGGCGCGGCAATCTGGCTAATACTCCATGCTGGAACCTAACCTGAGTCCCCTAAATATAGTAAAATCAACATGAAATCACAACAGCAACAAACATAAAAAAGTCGCCCCGGCGGCGCAGTGGTCTAAGTGATGGCTTCTGATCATTCGTCCGAAAGGGGTCCGGGCTCGAATCCTGGTAAAGCATGGATGCTATGTTTGTCTTACGGTTCTGGCTCTCTCCCTTCCCTGCAATCCGTGAACCTAAATTAGGGACGGGCGACTCCAATAAAAAAACCAAAAAAAAAAAAAAACCTGGTTTCCAACCTTTTTGCATTCGCGGACCAGGAAAACGATGATGAAACTTTCGTGGACCAGTGATGCCGCAAGAAAACCTTTAGGACATTTTCCTGCATTGAATCTCGTTATATTCTATACTGCTGGCCACCGAAAATGCAGCACCAAGAAGGAAGCACCCGATTGGCCTGAAATTTGCAGCATGCGCGAGAGGACATGCAAACGATTAGCATTGCAGGGCATATGCATATCACGTGCGCCCGGCACGCCACCGAGAAGCACTATAAGAAGGGTGCACATAAGGCGGGGTGTAAGTAGTGAAAGTGTGTTGTGCTGCCAGACCTGTGCGTGGGAAGCTTCCTGATGCCTCTTCGCAGAATAATACGGCAGTCATTCCAGCACGTTTCGGAGTTCGACAGAGGACGAAGAGTGGCTTATCGCGACAGCGGTGTATCGTACCGAGACATCGGCGCCCGTGTGGGACGACATCCAGCCACAGTGAGGCGAGTATGGATTCGGTGGGTGCAGGAGGGACGGACGGATCGACGTGAGCGAGAGTACCGGCATGTTGTGCGGCGGTAATTGACGGCTCGCACCGCCACATCACAAACGTTAGCGCAGGAATTATGGTGTGTTGCGCAAAAACCTGTGTCAGCACGTACCGTTCGACGTTGTCTGCAGGAGCGGGTACTTGTTGCACGGCACCCATTGCTCCGATTACCATTGACATTACACCACCGGCGAGTGCGGCGGCAGTGTGCCGTTGAACGCCGCACCTGAACTACGGAATGGCACGACATTGTCTTCTCCGACGAATCCCGCTTCTGCCTGCAACACCAGGATTGTCGGATCCGTGCGTGGTGGCATCGCGGTGAGAGACTGTATGACGCCTGCACTATGTATCGCCATAGCGGTCCGTCGCCAGGCGTTATAGTTTGGGGCGCAATTGGATATGACACTCGCACCTCGCTGGTACGCATCGCCGGTACACTCAACAGCCACAGCTACATCTCCGACGTTTTGGAGCCTATAATCCTCCCTTACCTGCAGGACCTGCAGGCGGCCACGTTTCAACAGGACAATGCGCGCACGGATCGTGCAACAATTCTTCATGGCCCACCAAGTATCACTGCTGCCGTGGCCCGCCTGTTCTCCCGATATGTTGCCCATCGGACACGTTTGGTCGCTGATCGGCAACCGACTGGCCCGGCAAGCACCACCCGTGGCTACGCTTGATGAACTGTCGCAACGTGTGGAAGCAGCCTGTACCGACTTACCCCAAGCCCACATCCAAAGCCTCTTTCGTTCGATGCCGCGGCGTGTAGCGGCCGTTATTGCCAGCCATGGGGGCCACACGAACTATTGATGTCTGCGTGTTCCGCAAGTCGCAAGGGCCTGTAAGCTTAATAGTTTCATCTTTGTTTCTGTTGTTATGTGTCCAGTAAATCTGGCTTTGCTATCTCGTGTCCTTCTTGGTGTTGCATTTTGGGTGGCCAGATTAATAAGTGCAATCCATAATCAATATACCACAATATTCTCCAAACCGTTAATATAGTTTTTTCTGGGGTCAATATGACGTCTGTTGTTGCTGCTTCAAGAT
This sequence comes from Macrothele yani, assembly GCA_039090855.1. Classification (NCBI taxonomy): domain Eukaryota; kingdom Metazoa; phylum Arthropoda; class Arachnida; order Araneae; family Macrothelidae; genus Macrothele; species Macrothele yani. The sequence goes on from CM076990.1 coordinate 203,688,497, forward strand.
AATCTTATCGATCAGTAGTTCCAGTGTCGTTTCTGAAAAAGCGCAGTGCAACATTAATGTCCGTTATGTTCCTGTGCTTTGTTTTGATTGCCGAAACGGCTGAAAAGGTTTTCTTGCAATAAATACGTGGTCGAAAAACTAAGAATAATTTTTCAGCTTTGTCGCTGAGACTTGGTTATTCTTTCTCCATAATACCCCAAAACTCAGCCAGAGATATGGATCTGAATATCTAAACCAGAGATATTATCAGAAGGAAGTTCAACAAAGCTTTCCTTTTTCTTGGTGAGTTAGCCTGCAGGAGTTCAGATCTTCTGTGAAGAGATCAGTGGTCTAAGCTTCCTTTAATCTTCCGGGACAGGTGTTCAAAAAAATTTAGATCTAGATTTCCTCTTACTTTGACTACATTTCGATTCAAAAGAAAAATTAATAGATTCACTCGTTTCTTGCGGACCGGCGTTTGGGAAACACTACTCTAAGCGATGGGTTGTATAATGTACAAGTTTGCCCGCGCCGAGCATCGAACCCAGGTCCCCTCACTCCGGAGTAAGTCGCTCTCCCAACTGAGCTGCACGGACATGTGCTCTCATTGCTATCTGTCTTCATCTGATGTGCGTCCTGCGGTGCAGGCACGTCACAGTCGTGTCTGTTCATCCGAGATGTGCCAGTGTGCCGGATGAGAAATAAGGGTGGTGGGTCTGCCTTACGGTTCTTCCTGGAAACAGCAGTAACTCCCAAATTATGGACTGGTAACTGCCTATAGTTCAAGGAGATCACTAAACCAAGAAACAAAAAAAAATTGTGATAAACAGAAAAACAAAGGAATACTTCCTTCATACTTTTTTACGCTTTCCAACCGTATATTGAAGAAGCGTATATGCTGCAGCTTTTTCCGTCCGTCTGTCCGTCCGTCTGTCTGTCGGCACGATAACTCACGTGAAAATGGTTCGATTTCGATAAAATTTTAGTATGTGGTAGGGAACTACCAGGGGACGAACCCTATTGAAAATGGGTTAAGTGGGGTCAAAGGTCACGCCATAAGACCGGGATCCATACAATTGCCCTTATGCGTCATAACTTGCGTAAATATGGTTCGATTTTAATGAAATTTTAGTATGTGGTAGAGGACCACCTGGGAACGAACCCTATTGAAAATAAATTAAATGGGGTCAGAGGTCAGGACATATGTGCAGGATCCATTTATATGCCTGTATGCATCATAACTTGCGTAAAAATGGTTCGATTTCAATGAAATTTAAGTATGTGGTAAGGAACCACCTGGGAACGAACCTTGTTGAAAATGGGCGAAATGGGGTCAATGGTCAGGACATAAAAGCGGGATCCATTTCATTGCCTTTATGCGTCATAACATGCGTAAATATGGTTCGATTTCGATGAAATTTTAGTAAGTGGTAGGGAACCACCTGGGCACGAACCCTATTGAAAATTGGCAAATTGGGGTCAAAGGTCCAGGCAGGGCATAAGAGCGGGATTTATTCCATTGCCCTTATGCGTCATAACTTGCGTAAAAATGGTTCGATTTCGATGAAAGTTTGGTATGTGGTAAGGAACCACCTGGGAACGAAACCTGTTGAAAATGGGCGGAATAGGGTCAAAGGTCAGGACATAAAAGCGGGATCCATTTCATTGCCTTTATGCGTCATAACATGCGTAAATATGGTTCAATTTCGATGAAATATTAGTATGTGGTAGGCAACCACTGGGTACGAACCCTATTGAAAATAGGTGACTTACCTAAAAATGTTTCGATTGCGACAAAACGTTATCATGTTGTTCCAGAGATACAGTGAACCGGTTTTGTTGAATATCAACGAAATGGGGTCAAAGGTCATTGCACAAAAGCAAGATTTATTCCACAGCCATTATTCTCATAACTTGCGTAAAACTGCTTCTATTGCGACAAAACGTTAGTATGTTATTCTTGAAGTATACTGAACTGCTTCTGTTGAATATCATCGAGATGGAGTCAAAGGTCAGGACACAGGAACGAGATTTATTCCACAGCCATTATTATTACCTCATAACTTGAGTTATAATTTCTGGTATGTTGGAAAGCGTATCATAATCAATGCATTGCATGATTTTACTAACTTGTTGCTTTTAATTTCTGGTTTTTAGATTAACAGGATTTTCTGCGCCACAAAATTTATCGTATTTTAAGAACAGAGTTGATCATTCAAAAGAGTGTCAACCAATTGTTTCTGGAGATATTTCAAAGCGAAAATGACTGTTTTAATGGAATAATATGGAAATACTTTTTTATCTTTCGGTAGTCTTTTTTATTTTTTCATGTGTGACAGCTAACTTACAACGTGACTTAAAAGACACCTTTTACATTTCTTTCGTGCTTGCTATTTTACGTTGGGCATTGATAGTTCAACGCACAGTAAAGAAGATTTTTTTTTCAAATCGTCTAAGTCCACTTAATCTGTGAAAAAAAATATTTCTTCAGTAGATGAAAATAAGAGCTTTACTAGATGACTAGCACATAGCCCGTGCCATGCACATGTGAAAAAGTTGTGACTGAAATTTGTATAACACGAATCGTAAAATACATATACATAACTATAATAAACGGTTGAAATATTAATGTGCAGTCTATAAATAGGTCATCAACAACAAAATTTTCGCAATATTCCCATGACAGTTGCTTATTATATAGTACAATCACATAATGTAAAAATTTAGGTAATAAAAATTATGTTAATTAAAGGTCATGAAGGACTTCTTGATACACAATGTTTTGTGTTATTGTCACTTGATTGTTCAAAAGATTTCCATGCAGTTCATTGTGTTTGACAAAAACTTTTGTGTCATCGCCGCTGTCGTTCTCTATTTAAGCGACATTTTCTTTCAGCTTGATCTTCTTTCATCTTGTACTACAAAGAAAAAATTCCACGTAACCAATAATAATTCCTTTTTATGAAATAAAACGAAGCTGATTCCTTTTAATGAATTCCTTTTTATGAAATAAAATAACTCTGATTCCATTTTATTAAATCACTCTGCAATGCGAAGAAAAAATGAAATAAAACACGACATAACACCTACGTAACAGAACAAACGTCAGTGTCGCAGACAATTGTTCGATCACGTGCGTTTTGCCACAGATGAAGTCGTTTGTCTTACTAACTTTATTTTATTTTCCGGTATTTCTCCTTGATTTTACGTACCGCGCCTTGAGGTTATACTCCAATTCACCCTAAAAGTGTACTATTGGTAAAGGCGGGAGAGCCTTATCACTAGTCATCGTGGAAAGCAAGAACGGTATCCATCAGCGTTAATGAGCTCTTTTACTGTTTCCTCTCTGATCCCACCCACCCACACATCTCACAAGCAGTGGGGATTATGAGTGGGGGTCTGAGGGGCCGAACTGCTTCCCCTACTGCCTGTTTAAGTAACGCACCCTTCGAGTTTTCCCGATTGTCAATTTATTGTCTCTGTGTTGTTAATGTTGGGAGAGGTATTCCACCCATTGCCCCTGTCCGAGTTATATCCCAAGTGGGCAGAAATAGATGAAAGTGCGAAGCTCTTGATTCAGCAACTTCTCACAACAAAGTTATTTCTAAAAGCGCTCTAAATTCTGGAATTTGTTTTTAGATGGCAATTTTATCTGACATGGATTCTAAGCAATAATTCTATTGTTTTTCGCTCTCAACGCTAGGGACTATTTTTCGTAGCGGAGGTAAGTGTTTCGTACCCTTCATAGTGGTACACTGTTAGGTTGAGTCGGAGTATAGTTCCAATTGCATCAACCGATAAAAGCAGATGGAGCTACAAGTACTGAATGACGTCAGAGCTTTGACATTAGAGCGTTACGGACAGACGTAGCCTATTATGGTATAGGTTTCATATCATTGTTGGAGTTACGACATTTTCTTACAAACACTCTTTCTCTCACTCTCTTTGAAGGAAGTAACCGTTTTAATCAATGAAATACATGTATATAGAATAATCTACAAGAAAAAGTGGTTTTTCCCGTAAAGCATGGCATTTTCTCGCAACGATTCTTTGGATTTTAGAAAAGCTACTACTCTCATGCAGAAACTTTTGCAGCAACAAAGAAAATCATGATAAAATAACAAGTTTTTAAGACTATACAAAGGCCGTTCCGTAAAAACAGAGTAATTTTTTTGAGTTGGCAACACTGCGAAGGGGAAGAATAACCACGCAAACGACTAACTGAATTGAGGAATGTTCTACGGCAACAGTTATTAGGCGTGGCAGACGATACTGGTTTTGTTATTACGCAGTTGCTTAAGGCTGTCTTTGAATGAGTGTAAGAGAAATTCTATCCTATATCTTCAATGTAAATAATTTTGTGCACATTTTCTGAAATACTCTTACTTTGTAGTGTTTGAAATTTTGAGCACAAATGAAAACAGCACATAGCTAATATATGCCACAATTATTATTTCGAAAAATTGGTTAGAATTGTTTTTAAAATTCAATTTATCTGACTGGAAAGCATTCCAATTTGGCGCTAGATGGCTAGATAAATTAGCTTAGCAGTGTTTCTGTCCGGAAGAAACGAAATCTCTCATTTTTGTCTGACTTTTTACTTATCTAGGCCAAATAGAAATCACTAAATGGGGCCAAAAGGGAGATTGGAATCTTGTCTTCCATAAATCATCATAAATCCTGCTGTACGTTCATTCTTTGAAGAGAAAATGAGTAGCAGAGAATCCTTGAATTTGAGCTATAGAAACTCCGCCTACTTATTGAGTTCTATCCCCAAATAAGGTCATTGGTTAAAACGTAACAGCGCGCATTTTTTTTTCTTTTCATTGTGGAGCCAACGACAGATCGCTTCCATACTGAATATGGTTAAGTCTGCAGTGATTAGCTGACGCCAACTTCTGGGACAGTCACTCAAGACGTAAAAGCCACGTCCAAGCAGTGATTTTTTGCGCTATCTATGGCAGAAGATGAACCCTAAAACTTATTCAAAGACAGCCTTAAGATACATCGGCATTTCGCCATACAACTACGGAGGTGAGTAATTCATAGTTAAGAAGTGAAATGCGTTGTGCGAAAAGGTTTTGCTATCGTTTGGGTAAAACAACTCCAGAGACGGTTGGTTTAATGAAAAAAACTTGCAAAGATAAATGTTTGAGGGAGTCAACGATTTTTAAATGGCATTATGATTTCAAAAAGCAGTGTTTGTCGGCAGAACTCGCTCCTAATCCCGGTCGACCTGAAAGTGTTGTTACGAAGCGTATTGTTAACACTGTTTGTGCAATCTTGCAAGAAGATCGACGAATGACGTGTGAAGGCATAGCAGCGACAACTAATATTTCAAAAACGTGGACTAGGGAAATGCTTGAATGCTGTAATTGCTTGTTGTGGAGGGCATATTGAACAGTTACTCTTAAATATAATTCATTTTCACTGTATTTACAAACTGTTTATGCGCTTTTGTCTCTTTCGACAGGTACGATGCGCAGATAGCTGCATTATGGGAATGACTCTGAAAGAGGCATGACAGTGGGAAGAAAGCAGGCATATGAAAACATCTCAGAAACGGTAAAATTTCGCCTATGCAAGAACAGGCGTGTCTAGGATGTACAATGAGAGGTGTAGAAACAACTACAAAGAAAGCACTGAGTGCTCTTCCTTTGGGTGGAAATGACTGGTCAATGGTCTAGAGCAACGTCCGCAAGAAAGAATTGTACGAGGTAAGAGAAGAACTCGTTTCAGCATACACAGCCAGTTACACATTCGCGCCAATGGACTGTAATAGCAATGGTCCGAGGAATCACGGCTTCAGTTAATACACGCCGATGTATGTGCCCGGATATGTCATCAACAGCATGAATAGATTGATCTTAGCTACCTAGCGTTAATTGTATAAACTGGTAGAGGCGGTGTAATAGTCTGGGATCTGTTTTCATAGGGGACATTGGATTCCGTGTACTTCTGGAAAAGCATTTCGATGCCACGAGGTATCTTAACATCAATGCGGACTAGGCACACAAGTACGCGTGCATAGTGTTATGTCATACGCCCTAATTTAACTTTCACTTTTAGTTGTCCTTCTCTATGTAAATTTTGAATTCCTTCTCTCTAAGCATTTCAACCTGAATGTTATATTTTCTGACTCACTGAATGTTTTGTTGGCAGCAGTCTTGAGTTCACCGGTGAATGACTTATACATGGTTGACAAGATAAGAGCGTGGTATAATATATGGAGGTAACACACCAAATGTAGTGAGCTGCCTTTAAGCTGTAAGAGGTATCTTTCATGCAGATAGCGTCCGTCGATCTGTGGTGTATATACACTGAAATTCCAAAAGTCATGGGATAAGTACCTAGCATCGTGTTGGACCTCATCTATCCCGGCGAAGTACAGCAATTCGACCTGGTATCGATTCCACAAGTGGCGAGAAGACTTCTGGAGTGATGTTGAGCCATGCCATCTGAACAGCCGTCTACAGTTCCCTGGTCTTTGTAGGTGCAGGATCTTTGGTGCATAAAGACCTTTCCACTACGTCCCATAAGTGTTCTATTGGGTTCATGTCGGGCGAACGTGGTGGCTACACAATCCGTCCGAACTATCTAGAATGCTCCTCGAACTGATTTTGGACAACTTGGGACAGATGGCATGGTGCATTGTCCGTCTGGAATATCCCATCGTTGTTGGGGTACATAAAGTCCATGGAGGGTTGCAACAAGTCAACCAGCAGAGCAGCAAAGCGATTATCGATTAATGACGTGTTTATGAGGAAAAGAGGACCCAAACCGTGCCACCTAGAGATACCCCACACATGTATGGAACCACCACCAGCTTGCACAGTGCCTTGTTGACAGATTGGTCCCATTGCCTCATGGGGCCAGCCCCACACACGAACTGTACCATCAGCTTGTAATAACTGGTTGCGTGACTCATCGGATCATGCCACATGCTGTCAGTCTTCCAGGGTCCAATAACCGTGTTCACGTGCCCAGGTGAAGCGCCATGTCCGATGTCGTGGTGTTAACAAAGGGACTGTGGTTGGTCCTTTGCTCCCATACCACATGGAGGCTAAATTAAGCTGTACTGACCTGCTCAAATAACATCCACATTCAATGTAGTATCTGTGGTACTTCCGACATTGAATGTGGATGTTTTTTGAGGCAGTGTCGCTTCTCTGTTAGCATGGACAGTCCTGGTCAGACTCTGCTGGTCACGGCGATTCAGCACCAGTGGTCGGCCATTGCGCTGCCCACGGCGATTCAGCACCAGTGGTCGGCCATTGCGCTGTCCACGGTGGGTGGTAATGCCTTCCATGAGTTATTCTACACACGTGACACCGTTGACCAATTAATGTTCAATGTTCGCACAACTTCGGGAATTGAATATCCCATCCGTCTGGTCCCAACTCCCATACCTCGTTCAAACCCCAATAATTCACGTCGGCTTGCCATAATCCTACTGGCTTTTGTTTAACCTGACTTTGAGATTACACTTCGCAACTGATAAAAATCGTGAAGTGCGCCGAAGACTTCACGATTTTTATCAGTTGTCTTTATACGACGGCATCTTTATACGACGGCAGCGCCAGTTAAAAATTTGCATACTGCTATCCCATGGCTTTTGGCACTTCAGTGTATATACGTATATATATACACTGAGTGGCCACTTTATTATGACCACCTGACAGTTTTAAGCAAATGAGCTATGGCTGCACGCTGTTGCAGCCAGAGGGCGGAGCTAGTATAAAAAGGGAAAGCTCAGTGCTTGCGACTGTAGTAGAAATGATTTTTGGGTGACGAGATGGGTAAAAAATGCGATTTGATGGACTTTCAATGTGGGATAATTGTAGGAGCTCGGAGCCATGGAGCGAGTATCACCGAAACCGCCGCATTCGTTAAATGTTCCATAGCAGCTGTTGTTAAAGTGTTTAAAGACTGGACTGTCAGCCAAAAACTGGGTCTCTACGTGCAACGTGTGGTCGTCATCGACTAGTGACTGCTCGGGCGGAACGGAGAGTGTGCAGACTGGTAACAGACAACAGAAAGGCAACAGTGCAGCAAATTACAGACCATCTTAATCAAGGATCCCCTCAAATTATCACTGCATCGGATGGGATATGACAGCCGAAGGCCTGTTCGAACACATTTGCTGTCTGCAGTTAACAAGAGAAAACGTCTTCAGTTCGCACAGGAGCACAAGGATTGTACAGTCGATAATTGGAAACAAATTATGTAGTCCGATGAATCGCGTTTTTAGTTTCACCATGCCGATGGCCGAGTGAGAATTTTGCGGAAACAGCACGAAAGCATGGACCCAAAATGCATTGCTACAACCCTTCAAACTGGTGGAGGCAACCTTATGGTTGGGGAATGTTTTCCTGGCATGCTTTGGGCTCTTTAATTCGTGTTGATCTACGTCTGACTGGCACATCATATCTATATATCGTTGCGGGCCAAGCGCATCCTGTCATGTGAATGGTTTATCCCAATGGCGATGGCTACTTTCAACAAGATAATGCGTCCTGCCATAGTGCTCGTATTGTACAGAATTGGTTTCAGGAACATGCAGGTGAGTTTACTTTGCTTAGGAGGTCCCCACAATCTCCAGATCTCAACCCCATTGAGAATATGTGGAATAAAGTTGAACGAGCCATCAGACAGCTGGATCCACAACCCTGCAATCTCACACTCCTGGAAAGTGCTGTTCATCAAGCATGGTCTCAGATCCCACAAACCACCTATCAACATCTCGTGGAGTCCATGCCACGAAGAATAGACGCAGTATTAAAGGCAAAAGGTGGCCCAACAAAGTATTGAGGGGGTGGTCATAATAAAATGGTCACTAAGTGTATAGGGTGCATAGTAAAATTCCTTTATCCTGGAATAACTTGCGAACGGAAAGTGATAAAGTTATGCAAGTTAGATAACGGTATAGTAAATCTACTACGCCCTATCGAATGCAACCAATAGCAGCGCCCCTAGTGGCGAAATGCAGAAGTTAGTCATTGCCAATCAAAAACGCAAAGAGATAGAGCAAAACGTTCAAATAAAAAGTTGTAGAGCATTAATTAATTAGTGCAAAACAGTATTTGTTTCACACGGATAAGATAAATTGTAGCCTGAATACCCTAAAATGTCCGAAATCGATGTGCAACGATTCGAATATGCATATTTACATTTCGCAAATGTAGCCGTATGCAAATGCAGATTGTGACGTTGTACCGTAACTAGGATATGAAAACCAGTAGCAGGATGTACCCTGATCAGAAGTTTAGGTCTACGTACGCTGTGCGAGAATGGCGAGCTTGGAGTTCTGGGGTTACGTAAAGAAATAGGTGAATGCAACAGCGCCTTCAATTTTGCTGGATCTACGTCGTCGTGTTACAGATACTTGCAATAGTGTGACACCTTCCATGCTGAGGAATGTGCATGCAGAATTATTTTCACGAATACAAATCTGTATCATGGGCAATGGCGAACTCTTCGAACATACTCGACATTAACTTTTTATCACTGTGCGCCAGTATGTCTTTTTTATTTTTGTTTTGTCTGACGTCATCAAACTGTATTGACATAAGTACGCATTTGCGCAATAAATTGTGTGTATTTGCTCATACCTATGCCTGTTCCCTTCAAACCTTCACACAAAAGGTCGCTCATCATTATCGGACATTTTAGGGTATTAAGGCGATAATGTATCTTAGCCGTGGGAAACAAATGTCGTTTTGTACTAATTAATTAATGCTCTACAACTTTGTAAATGGACATTTTTCTCTATCTCATTTCGTTTTCGATTTGCAATTGCTAACTTCCGCATTTCGTCACTAGGAGCGCTGTTATTGGTTGCATTTGATTGGGCGTAGTCGCTTTACTATACCGTTATCTCACTTGCATATCTGTAGCTCTTTCCTTTCACAAGTTATTCCAGGCTAAAGGGACTTTCCTATGCACCCTGTATATATTTCGTGTTAGAGTCTCACCAAACTACTATTGTGCTTACTAATTCTCTTTAATTCGACTAAGTGACTATTGTTATTGGAACAATTAGCTAAATTTCTTAATTAGAGCAGTGCCTAGATACTTTCATTTGAATAAAAGACGAACTGGAAGTAACTTTTTCTTGAACTTTACTTGAGTGACTTCTGTTTCACTTAAAGTAAGTGAATAAGAAGAAAAACTTTACTTAGTGTTCCCAAAGTTCTCTATATATGTTTTAAACATTGAGAAACGCTACAGTGTTTCCTAATGGAGAGAGATACTGCTAATAGGATGATGTGACATGTCACAAGGTTCGGATTTTTACACATTGGTTCCAGGAACACGATAATGACTTCAAAGTGCTGAAATGGCTCCCACATTTCTCTAATCTTATGCCAACTGAAAACATGTTAGGATAAGATTGAGAGAGCCATTCGAAACAGAGATCCTGTTCCAGCAAACATTCGGCAATTGAGAGACACCATCCCATCTGCTTAGCTGAACACAAGTTTAGAACGATATCATCATCTCGTAAAATATATGCTGCATCGAATCGAGACTGTTCTGAAAGCACAGAGCAGCCTAAGACGTTATTGGGTAGGTGTTTGTAATAATTTGCTATTTCAGTTTGGTTCGTAACTTAAGTTTTCCAGTCATTCAGCAGTCATTCCAAAACATATTAAAGCTGTTACCTGGTCAAGATATTTTTCCCGCACAATTACTTACTTGGGGAATTCGAACTTGAATCACTCATTTAGGTTTCTAAAAATTAAAAGATGTCCCAAGTTTGTTATACGTCATGCTCATCTATTAGAGCTATACTGTGATGTTTTTTTACATTTTCAGAAATTATCAGTAAGCCACCATCATGGAGTCTTTTAATAAGGAACGAACAATGATATTTCTGCTTCCGATGCTTTGTTATTTTCGTAGTTTACCTACACAGATCGTAAACAAAAATGCTGTCAATATCTGTATTACTAGAGATGTAGTATGAAGTGAGTTACCATTGGTCTGACGGAGGTCGCTTATTTCCGCAAGAATACCAATTTTTACCCCCCCTCCACCCCAATTTGATAGCCCAATTCCGTATGAGTTTTTTTTAAGAGGAAAAGTGATAGAGAACGAGAGCAGTTCCTAATAGTACCTTTTTCTCACTATCAAAATAATGAGATTAGAGTATGACACGGAAACAGATTTCAGCGATTCCCACATCGACAACAACGGTCCGGCCACCTCTAGCAAGGAAGTAAGATTTAATTTGTCTAGTAAGGGTTATTTATCCGTTATGCACTTTCTCATTGACTGGACATACATAGTACGCGTCTCCACAGAAATTTCTAATCGACTCAACATATAGAATACATACAACATATACAGTGCAAAACAAATACTTTCTCATTGATACAACATATACAGTACGCACTTCCACAAAAATGAATGTACGTAAAAATTCAGAGATCCCAATTTCGACAACAACGGTCCGATGATTTTCGTAAAATTATATTCTCAAAATTTGAGCACGATTAAATCCTTTTTTTATTGCAAATTCTTGCTCATTGACCGAACATATACAGTACGCACTTTCATGCATCTCCACAGAAACTTCTGGCTATAAAACCCATGCTGATTTGGGCTATAAAACCTCATGCGGAATTGGGCCATAACTTTGGGGGGGGGGGGGGAATTGATATTCTTGCGGAAATGGGGAACCTTGGACTCGACATTTACCTCTATATTTAGTAGAATATTTTCACTTTGTCTAATACTTTTCCTCAATAATAAGATTCCTAGCTTCAAGTGTATGTTGTCTTTTTCTGTTAGTGTTACTTTGGATGTCAAAGTAACAGGTAAACAAATGCAAACGAAACGTTTTTCCTTTCACTATATAGGACTCATTGCTGACATCAAATTAAAATATACTGCTGCACTGAATTTGCACTTCTAAAACACACACACGCATAAAAAACAAAACAGAGTGCAAATTCTTTACTTTCCTTTCTTGAAGCAATTCAAAGTGTTACGCCGTGATCTAACGTTGCGCGAAAGCAAACATTTTATCGGGACAACTAATCTAAACCATTGCCAAAAAATATGCATCCGCAGCACGTTCGTTTTTTGGAAAAAAACTTCCTGTTTTCGTCTCCGTATTGATTTCCAAGATCTCTAATTACTAGTTGAGAGCTAATTATAAAGTGTGTAGTTTGGTTTTTTGGAAGAGACAGAATATCTTTTATTAGCAAAATCGATACAGAGTTTCTCGTGCCCCTTTCAGTCCTAACAGCAGAGATAATTGTCTACGTTAATAAGAAATAAAAATTTCTGACAAATGGCTTGGCCTATACTAACACAACCAGTGACTGCTTTTCTGACGAATAACATGGTGGAAGCAAGGGGAGGCATTCTAGTAAGATTTTATCTGGAAAATCTGTCAGACACGTAACCGCGTCCTACCGAAAGAAGATCAATTACTTATATGAACACTAGTGATCAGTCTTCTTAATTGACTAGGAGGATATTAGAAGTGATTACACTGTCAACCAGGCAAACTCTATCTCGAAATGCGCAGATAGGAGGATCGGACGTGCATACATGGAATTTTGCGATGCTTTTTCCGAAAGTGAAGAAAAAGATTAAAGAGCCTTTCTGAAGCATTACCATGCACATGAAGTGAATTCCTTTTTTCCCCTGTCTTTTTTCAGGGAGCCTCTGCGTGCTTTGATATTTCAAAGCATGTAAAACGCAGTATCTACAGCTCAGTAACATTTTTGATGCTAATATTCATGATTTCTTACCAACAAATGCTTAACATCAGTTATAGTAAACTTGGTAGCTGAATAAGTTACTCAAAATCTGTTATTCTTCTCATGTAAACGGACCCATTAAAACGGCGTCACTTAGAATTTGTAATTATGTGTAAAGTTGCTTCCCAGGATTGTTTGTGTACATGAATTACATACACGAATTTGATAGTCCTATCAGTGTACAATGCACCTTCTGAAGACAATAAATACCAAGAAAGATAAAACCGAATTTTCGGTGTAATGAGCACGTCTTTTGAATCCTTTCTGACGCGAATTAAATTTATCAAAGCTGTTCCAAGTCATTGGAACCGGCATGGAAAACAATAGCATCGAACCAAAGAAAGAAGTTTTTCAATCTGGTTTTTAATCCTGCAAATAATGCTGTAAACGGAATCGTGAACTTACGCCCTCTGGTGGAAGAATTGTGCGTTAAGAAAAATTTGAAAATAAAACATTTCGCAGCCGAAACGCTCTCCAACAAGGAAAAAAAAATTTACATTGGACTCTTAGAAGCACAGATATTGACAAATATAAGATGTGCAACTACGCCCCCTGGCGGGAAAAACATACATTATTTTAAGAAGAAAGTATTCTCAAAAAGTTTTCCGATGTGAGCGGTATCGTTCCAGTAAAGAATTTTTTCAGTTGAATTTTCAGGAGCTCAGATTTCGCTGCAAATACATACATCACAAGCAGAGATTAACCCTTATGCCCTTGGTGGCGAAACCATTCTTTATCAAATATTAGAAACTATATAAAAATCATTTTACATCAGGAGCTGATGCGATACAGGAATAAATTTTCAAATCGCAGTTTTACAAGCAGAAACATTGGGCGAAATGTAATTTACCTTAACGTCCCCTAGCGGAAAATGTACGAGTTCTTTGAAAAATTTTTAATTGTATGAAAAACATTTCGCAGCAGAAAAGCTATCCAACAAAGAAGGAATTTTTCAAATCGGACTCTTAGAACTAAAGATATTGACATAAAACAACAACATCTACGCCCCTGGCGGAGAAACCATGAATTATTTTAAGAAGAAAATATTCCTAAAAGGTTCATCGACGTGAGTAGTATCGGTCCACAAACGATTTTTTTCTGTCGATGTTTTAGAAGCTCAGATTTTGCTGCAAATTCATCAGTAGCAGAAATTAACACTTACGCCCCATGGTGGCCAAACCATTTTTTTCCAAAAGTTAGATGTTATATACAAAAGATTTCTCATCAGGAGCTATATCCGGTTCAGAAAGAATTTTTCAAATCGGAGTTTTAGAAGTAGAGATATCGGGGAAGCCCACCTAGTGGAAAATCTGTGCGTAACTCGAAAAAGTGACTATGTACCTAAAATACTCTTCGACATAAATGGAATAGAAAGGTAAAATGATTTTTTTGTCGGATGTTTAGAAGCAAATACATATAGGAATAAAGCGTATTTTGAATTTCATATCGTCTGCATTCACGCCCTCTAGCGGCGAAATTGTGCATCGTAAAAAAAAAAAAAAAAAGACCGAGGCGAAGGATCATCATTCGCACATTTCAAGCTTCCAAATGCAAAAAAAAAATTTATTCAAATCGGACTAATAGTTACAGAGATATAGTGCCCACAGACGGACGGACAGATAAAGCGATAACATAAGGGCGATCTTTTTTTACAAAAGACGTGCTAAAAATTTAAAGAAGAATATATTGGCAGCCTTGCTAACTGACTGGTCAGAGGTGGGAGCTACTGGCCAATCGTCCAAGACGCACTTGGGCCTGAACTCTGGATAAGACATGAGTGGTGCGCTTGCTCTACGGATCTGGCTGCTCCTAATGGCCAAAACGTAGAGCCCGGTGACGTCCGGTGACTGAGTTGGAGCACTTATACAGATAACTTGGATAGGGAAACGAGTGAAGTCCTAATAAATAAACGGTATAGTTTACTATGAAGTAGAAACCATGAAATATAATCATGTCTTAGTGATTGACAAAAAATAAATCCCGCAAATACTCGGCATCACCGACATAGCGCAGTTGGTTAAGTCGCTATGCGATGTGTGGTAGGCAGACGTTTCTGCCGGCCATCTAACCTGCGATTTTTCTGGGGTTTTCAGCAGACTACCCATGTTTGGGGACGCGAGCGCGTGGATGATTTCCTGTGAAGTCGGTCCCGGATGCACTTTGTTTTTGGTCTCCCCTTCCCTAGAACGATAGGGTTTGCCAGATGAATGTCGGTGAGCTGGTTGTAAAAGAATAAAGACGATTGTAATCTGCTGCCCTCTGGCGACATACACCAAAGAGTATCTTTACAACCATAGGAAAGATACCTATGGTTGAAGAGTATCAACCATAGGTATCTTTCCTATGGTTGTTGATGATGAAATACATGGCAGGAATACAGGCATGTTACCGTATTTTTGTTTTTACTACAAAATTCGACATTTTTTCGTACTAGAAAATAATCACATGGAATTATGCTTGGCCTGAAATTCAGGGAGCATTTCTTAAATTTCACTTTTGGGCAGTATCACACGAGCTGTATTATCTCCAAAACCTGCAATTGTAAGTCTGGTTTTACAATAGATAATACCTACTGTGTACTTTAATTCATTTTCGTTTATGGCGGCTCGTAAAATGGAGTTATTTTTGAATTCAGTACTTCCAACATTGCAACAACACAGAGATGACCTGTAACGTTGATTGGTTCTTGATCCCCCGAACGGGCGCTGCATATGTTGCACAATTTTTTACTTCGAGACCAGATGCCTGATATGGCTTCTGAACCACGGTGGGTATTCGGCGTCAGCAGGGCTTGAGATTGAGATCCTCCGTCACCAAGTAGTACGCGTTTTTCTCTTGACCATCTGTGGATGAGTCATCGAATGTCCACCTTCTCCGTTAATCCATATGCTATCTGACATTTTGATTCGCGCGTTATGAATCGGAAGATTTTGATTCGCGCGTTATAACTAATCACTTGGATAATAACACTAGGAACTTCACATCAACTATACTTAAGATTGTATAACTATACTAGTAATCCGATTGTATTGGCGTATAATAGAAATCAAGGTTTCCAAACTTTCGCACATCAACCAGATGGCTTGCTGTCTACTTTCCTTGAAAAAGCCATCTGGTTGATTTGCGAAAGCTTGGAAACCTTGATTTTTATTATACGCCAGAAAAATTGGAATACTAGTTATACATATACTATCTAAATCACTTGGAATTGTTGGGTTTCCTCTGAAAAACAAAGCACTTGTGAAGTG
This sequence comes from Macrothele yani, assembly GCA_039090855.1. Taxonomy (NCBI): domain Eukaryota; kingdom Metazoa; phylum Arthropoda; class Arachnida; order Araneae; family Macrothelidae; genus Macrothele; species Macrothele yani. Next base: position 203,704,500 of record CM076990.1, read on the forward strand.
AGCCATAGCACAATTTCATCGGAGATTTCCCGCTTTAAGAGTGGGAAGAGACGCATAGAGATGCAAAAGTTCAGAAGAAACCATGGAATATAAATCACCTCAGAAACATGAGAAAGTACGTATTTTAATGCATCTCTATAACAATCATTTAAGTTTTCCAATGGGATTTTCACAAAGTTTATTTTTTGTCTTTCTTTTATTTAAGTTGTACTTTAATAAAACAGACAAATATTCTTTTGTTGTGATAAGGAATCAAAAGCCTTCTGACATTTGCAAGACGCAAAATATTTTAAAGAAAAACGTAAGCATGCCACAAGAGTAGTATTTAAAAATGAGGTAGAAGGTTTTAGCTGGATAAAAAATTATAACCACTATAAATTTGTTGGTATAGCAAAAATCCACATGAAAAAACATAGGCAAATCAAAAGTGTGAAATCATACCAAAAAACTACGTTATAGGAGTAAAACGTTATGACTACCTACCTAGTACTATGTAGGTCCTCTATGCGCAGCGCCACCATAACTTATGGTGTCCATGCCTCGAGCTGGACGAGGCATAGACACCACAAGTTCTGGGAAGGTGTCCACTTATAAGCCGTACTATAGCAATCTATGCGCTTCCCATAGGTCTTCAACCATACACAAACTGCGGAACCAAATGATTACAAATTCAATTGAGTTAATGTCGGGCGACATGGGCTGGCATAGTAGAATATGGAAGTCATCTCGGTGTTTATCGAAACAATCCTGAATGTGGGCCTTATGAAAATACGCATTGTTTTATGAAACACCCAGTCTTGGTCTGGAAACACTGTTAGCATAAACTGATGTACATAGTCTGCAATTATGGACGTGTACCCGGTAGCGTTCATGGGTCATCCACCGCTATAATGGGTCCGAGAATGTCCTAGGAAAACACCTTCAAGATCATTACTCTCACACCACCTGCCTGTACCAGTATGGTTACGGCATCGTGTTCCATATTCTCCGCATCTGTTCGCCTTTCCGTCTGAAACGGACATTGGTTAATCGTTGTTAAACAGATTTAGCCGTCCTGTAGGATCGTAGTTTTTACTAATGCCCTTCTGTGCGTATCTGTCCAAAATCTTGCTTTAATTTCTGCAATGGGCATTGTGCGTTTATTTTGATGCAACCGTCGTAGATGTTCATTTTATTGCTCTGAGAGCTGTTTTCGTATACTCGTTTCATTGTCGCACTATGATGCAATGCTGTGCACCTTCATGATTTCATTGTCACATAAATAAAAATAAAATGTTGTACCGCATTTTCTTCGTGTTACATTAATTTTGACTAGCATCTTTGTAAGCAAACTGCAAACGTGGAGCATCTGGCTTTGATGGAATCTCAAAGAAAATTATTCACGAGCACGTAGGCAGTTTCTGAACATTCTGACCTCCTGAAGAGCATCACCTTTGTTTCTGAAACCGTAAAAGATGTTTCTGAGACGGTAATGAGTTTCGAGAAGTCAGCTAGTCCAGAGTTTTAGGCCGTAACGAGAGTTGTTTTTTTTGACGCAGGTCTAACACAACTGGAAACGAAATGTGCTAAACGCGCAGAAGTCGCGCACGACGAATTCGGAGGATAATACAGGGTATCGACAAAGTCTGTTTACAAATTTGAACATTTATTGCAAATACTAGTGAATAGATAAACCCGTGCAATTGCTTAAATAATGACGAGCAAATGTGAAAGTTTTTTTATGCCTTACTTGAAATACTTCTACATGGGCACCATTTGTTGCACGAATCACGTCAAGATGGTAATCGATTCTTCTCCATATTCGCTGTAATATAACTTCGCCAGCTGTGGCAATGATGTCATCGTTTCTTTGTTTCAGGTCGTTGATGTTTCGTACCTGGGTTTAGTACACGATATCTTTCACAAGTCCTTGAGAGTGATATCCAATGAACAAGGTGACGCGGGAATGGGGCTGTTCCTTTCAATCCAGTGGTCTGGAAATGTGTAGTTTAGGAACTCACGAACATGAAATCTCCAATAAGGGTGTGCACCATCTTACTGGAAGATGATGCTTGGTTGAAGGTCTTCCAGCTGTGGTACAACTTATGGCAGTAGTACGTAGTATATATTTAAAAATGGTTCATACGTAGGTACGTAGTTCATTTGATGCTTGGTTGTAGGCCTTCCAGCTTGGTTGAAGGTCTTGGTTTAAGATGATGCTTGTTTGAAGGTCTTCCAGCTGTGGTACAACTTATGGCAGTAGTACGTAGTATATATTTAAAAATGGTTCATACGTAGGTACGTAGTTAATTTGATGCTTGGTTGAAGGTCTTGGTTGAAGGTCTTCCACCTGTGGTACAACTTATGGCAGTAGTACGTAGTATATATTTAAAAATGGTTCATACGTAGGTACGTAGTTCATTTGATGCTTGGTTGTAAGTCTTCCAGCTTGGTTGAAGGTCTTCCAGCTTGGTTGAAGGTCTTGGTTGAAGATGATGCTTGGTTGAAGGTCTTCCAGCTGTGGTACAACTTATGGCAGTAGTACGTAGTATATATTTAACAAGTTAGTTAAATCATGCAAAGCATTGATTATGATACGCTTTCCAATATACTAGAAATCATTACTCAAGCTGTTACTCAAGTTATGAGGAAAATGGCTGTGGAATAAATCTCACCCCTGTGCCCTGACCTTTGATCCATTTGGACGATATTCAACAGAACTGGTTCAGTATATCTCTGAAATACCATGATAAAGTTTTGTCGCAATCGAAGCAATTTTACGTAAGTTATGATGCATAAGCGTTATGGAATAGATCCCGCTCCTGTGTCCTAACCTTTCACCTCATTTCGCCCATTTTCAATAGGATTCGTCCCCAGACAGGTCCCTACAACATACCAACATTTCATCCAAATCGAAACATTTTTACGTAAGTTATGACTCATAATGGCGATGGAAGTGATTCCGCTTCTATGTCCTGACCTTTGACCCTCATTTCGCCAATTTTCAATAGGGTTTGTCCCCAGGTGTTCTCCTACCACATACTAAAATTTAATCGAAATCGAACCTTTTTTACGTTAGGTATGATGCATAAGAGCAGTGGAATGGATCCCGCTCTTATATCTTGACCTTTGACCCCATTTCGTTCACTTTCAATAGGGTTCCTTCCCAGGTGTTCCCCTACCACATACTAAAGTTTCATCGAAATCGAACGCTTTTTACGCAAGTTATCGTGCGGACGAACATGCGCACACAATGCGTGACGTAATGAGGCAGATGGGAATCGCGACCATCTGCTAGCAAGGTGTGACGTCAGAAAACTTTAATAGGACCCACAAACAACGCGTGACGTAATGAGATAGATGGCATGACCGCGCGCCAACATCTAATGGGGCGACGCCATGACACCACACTACAAACTTGGTAATTCGGAGTGGTTATTTAACCCACTAAACAAATTTTCTTAAAGTCGAGATCAAGCTAAATCGATTTCTAGTACAAGAAAACGGTAGGTTAACGACTTTCATCAAAATCCTTAGAGCCGTTTTCTAAATAAAATTTACATACATACAAGAATTGCTCCTTTAAGATGAACGTCGAGTAATTTTGCTTCCTGTACTTTGAATGGAAAAATTTCTGTACACATTTTCTTCCCAATTAATGCGTTCCCAAGGATGAAAATTTGAACATCGATTAACATATCTTCATTTTATAACTTGGAATACTTAATATTTTCTAAAACATAACCATAATTATGCAATCCAACATTTTTTTGTCAGCCGACGTCATGAAAATACAGGTCGCGCCATCTTTTTTCTGGACAATTAATGCGTTCACAAGGATGAAAATTTGAACATCTATTAAAATAGCTTCATTTTATAACTTGGAATACTTAATATTTTCTAAAACATAACCATAATTATGCAATCAAGCATTTGTTTGTCTACTGACATCATCAAAGTACAGGTCGCGCCATCTTTTTTCTGGTTTCAACACCACCAAATGAAAAGTTATTGATTTTTAATATAATTATGGTTATGTTTTAGAAAATATTAGGTATTCCAAGTTATAATAAAGTTATTTTAATCGATGTTCAAATTTTCATCCTTGGGAACACATTAATTGTGAAGGAAATGTGTACAAAAGTTTTTCCATTGGAAGTATAGGAAGCAAAATTACTTGACGTACATCTTAAAAATATGGGATAAGAGCGATGGAATGGATCGCAATCTTATATCCCGACCTTTGACCCCATTTCGTCCACATTCAAAAGGGTTCGTCCCCAGGTGGTACTCTACCACATACTGAAATTTCATCGACATCGAACCATTTTTACGCACGTTATGACGCATAAGGGCAACGGAATGCATCCCGCTCTTATGTCCTGACCTTTGACCCCACTTTACCCATTTTAAACAAGAGTCGTCCCCATGTGGTTCCCTACCACATAGCAAACGTTCATTGAAATCGAACCATATTTACGCAAGTTATGACGCATAAAGGCAATGGAAGGATCCCGCTCCTACGTCGTGACCTTTGACCCCATTTGTCCCATTTTCAACAGGGTTCGTCCCCAGGTTGTCCGCTACCACATACTAAAATTTCATCAAAATCGAACCATTTTTTACGCCAGTTATCGTGCGGACGGACAAAGCTGTAGCATATACGCTTCTTCAACCTACGGTTGGAAAGCGTAAAAAGTGGTTCATACGTAGGTACGTAGTTCATTTGATGCTTGGTTGAAGGTCTTGGTTGAAGATGATGCTTGGTTGAAGGTCTTCCAGCTGTGGTACAACTTATGGCAGTAGTACGAAGTATATATTTAAAAGTGGTTCATATGTAGGTACGTAGTTCATTTCATGCTTGGTTGAAGGTCTTCCAGCTGTGGTACAATTTATGGCAGTAGTACGCAGTATATATTTAAAAATGGTTCATATGTAGGTACGTAGTTTATTTGATGCTTGGTTGAAGGTCTTCCAGCTTGGTTGAATGTCTTCCAGCTTGGTTGAAGGTCTTGATTGAAGATGATGCTTGGTTGAAGGTGTTGATTGAAGATGATGCTTGGTTGAAGGTCTTCCAGCTATGGTACAACTTATGGCAGTAGTACGTAGTATATATTTAAAAATGGTTCATACGTAAGTACGTTGTTCATTTAGAAAGGAAGATTCCTTTTCGTGTTTTAAATATTTACGAATCAACTGAACTTTGCTTCTTCTTTGCAACTACAGAACTTTATTAGTTTTTATATGGAATCGCTTTTCTGCTGCACTAGAAGTACACATGTTAGGTAACATCAAAGATATTGCTACGCTGTCCAATGAGAATAATGCAGATGCAGCCGAAAATGTTGATACTGTAGTTAAATCCGCGTCCTGAGTGTCCGATCCCGAAATGTCAGTCCTCTTCCGCTGGATTTAAAGACGACCTGAGCATCTTCTAGAAGATGATTTACAGCAACGTCATCGTGATTAGTGCAAAAGTCTTAGAACTTCGCCGTTTCGTTCATTTTGTCCAATTTTGTCTCACATTTGTACGAGTTCACGATCTGCTTCCTCAACAGCTATGTACGCACACTCAGTGCTGTGATCCTTCCGCTAACATGGCCATCCCTCCTCTGCTTTATACCCACAACAGCCCAATAAAAATTCCTTCTATAGAAAGCAATTGCAGTTGTTAGAAGCCTGCTTTTTCTTGCGTTGTTTTTCAGACATTCCTCAATTTTTTTCTTTTTCTTCTTTGCCGTTTGGGGCAACACATTAAAGGATTTTCAACATTTCTTAATTTCTGTAACTTGAAATTTTAACTTCGCTATGAATCTTACATATAAAACACAAAGCGTCTGTTTGTCTGAAGCAGCAAAAACTCTTGAACGCCGAACTGTGGCATCATTAAATTCGCATAGCTTATTAATACTGGAATTTCTAGGTCAACGCAACTATTTTAAGATCTCTACGTTGCTCCGTTCGCGAGTTGTGAATTAATTAATAGGCTAATCAATAAAGTCAGCATCGTTTGCTTCGTCATCGTTATTTGAAAGCACGTGACAGCATTTATCGCCGCGGCACATCCACAGGTGTTTCTATTCTTTGAGAACAACAGTGCATAAAAAAATGCAAAAATTAACTTTGCGAAATCTTAACGAAACGGGCTGAAATTTGTATCAACACCAGGTAATAAGAGGAGTCCCTCAAAATTTCACCGGAATCCGGTCAAAATTTAAAAAATAGGCATGGGATTTTTGATTCATCGGTAAACAGAAATATATATGCAGAAACAGTTAATAAAATGTTGACAGCTAATTTAAAAAGTTATTTACCGATTCAGGCGAAATTTGGAGGTCATGTTCCTGTTAACGATTTATGGTGTTCATTAACATTTCAGCCAGTTTCATAAAATATTCACAAAGATACGTTTTTAACTTTTTTATCTCAGAGATTCGCCCCTCAAAGACGTCTGAAACAGAAAGCACGTGATGCACTTCATGCTTCTCACATCGACAGCTGTATGTTGGACTGTCAAGAGCAAAAGAACCAACAAAATTATATTTTGTCGCCGATGAAGGAGAAACCAAAAATGTTGTGTACGGCCAAGAGCTGAAATAATCACACTATGAATAAATAATTTGTAATGACCGAATTTGTGAAATCAGCTTTTATCTTTCTTGCAAGCATCAATGTTTTCCCGATTTTTCCAGTAACATATAAGGGAATATGAAATTAATAAGCCTAAATCCCGGGCAAAGCCGAGTAATAAAGCTAGTAGATAGTATATAATTAAGTTTTTACAATCAAAGAGAATGACACTTCCTTCGCTATAACCGTAAATTCAATACAAACGACTTCGCTACAAACGGGTGTGACTAAACTAGGATAATTCGAATCGAACAAGAAAACAAGAATTGAAGATTAAGCTTCAATAGAAAATAGTAAAACTATGCCAGTAATCCGATTTATTGGCGTAGGAATATATAGACAATCACTTCCAAACTTTCGCACATCAACGAGATGTATTTTTCCAAGAAGATAGGCAGAAACTACAATCTGAATAATAGAACGTTTTAAGAATTTGAACGTGGTTACTGGACTTGACAATAAATCCAGTCAAGTCAAAAAACTGATTCGTGACAAGCATAGACGAGCATGTAGCAGATTGTTGGATATATAATCTCAGACGAGTGGCGGCAACGGCAAGGTAACGTAAAATTCATTTACTGCCATAAAAAAAACAAAAACGACAACAATGGTTTTATCTGGTTTTACATCGGTTTGATCTTGAGGACTTGCTTAGTCTTACTAACTTACATTTGGGCAACTTGTGGATTTTGCCCATCATTATAATGTTTCAGTTATGTTACGTATATGCCAAGACATTTATTATGTGCTGTTAAAGAAATCTTGACCTTTAAGTTAATACATTTTCTTGCTTGGACCGGTTTGCTGCCATCCGCTGGAAAATTTTGAGTTATTAATGACTTATAACACAAACATATTGTGAAATATTTTTGGTCATATATTGATCAACATTAATTATTGCTATGTTGTTTGAGTTGAAAAACGAACTCTTAATTTCCTTTTGGAATCGTAACTTGAGGTTTTGTGCATAAACCTTCTGCTTAGTTGATAATAATTTGAACATTTATTAAGTTTGTTCATTGGATCTTGAAAAAGCTAACTATTTCTTAAAACAGTTATTACTCTGCAATTCTGCTCTTCAGTCTAATATATATATATATATATATATATATATATATATATATATATATATATATCATCATCATCATCATCATTGTCAACCATTATCAATCCACTGCTGGACGAAGGTCTCCCCAAGTTTCTTCCACAACGGTCTGTCTTGTGCCAGTCTCCTCCATGTCACTCCCGCATACTTTCGAATTTCATCCACCCATCTTCCATGTGGTCTTCTTCTGGGTCTTTTCCTGTCCCTTGGAATCCAATCTAAAATTTCGGCTGTCCATCGATGGTCTGTTCTTCTGGCAGTATGTCCAGCCCATTGCCATTTCAGGGATTTAACTCTGATCATGATGTCTTCCACTCTTGTCATTTTTCGGATCCACGTGTTCCTCTTCTTATCTCTCCTGGTTACACCAAGCATGCATCTCTCCATGCTCCTTTGAGTTGTCTGCAGCCTTTGTATGTCTCTTTTAGCTAAGGTCCACGTCTCTGCACCATACGTAAGCACTGGAAGGATGCATTGATCAAACACTTTTCTTTTAAGACATAATGGCATATTGCTCTTGAAAATTATGCTGTTTCTTCCAAAAGCTCTCCAGGCAAGTTTTGTACGCCGATTAATTTCTTCACCAATGTGACCCTCACTTGATATCTGCTGCCCAAGATAAACGTACGTGTCTGTTATCTCCAGCTTTTCTCCATTAATCGATAAATCTTCATTTCTTGTAAAAGCATTGTACATCACTTTTGTCTTCTGAAAGTTCATTTTTAATCCCACCTCTTTACTCTTGTCAGCAAGTTCCTGGATCATACTCTGTAGCTCTGATGGGGTAGTTGCAAAAATGACTATGTCATCAGCAAAACGAAGGTGGGTTAGATAATCTCCATTAATCTTTATCCCTTTGTTTTCCCAGTTCAGTGATTGAAAGACATTTTCCAATGTGGCATTAAAGAGCTTCGGAGATATGGTGTCACCTTGTCTCACTCCTTTTCCAATTTTTATGTGTGTTGTATTTTCAAACAGCCGAATCTTTGCACTTGCATTTTCATAGATGTTATTAATAATATTAATGTATGCATCTTCAATACCGCAGGATTTCAGAGCCATTGCAACTGCTGATTGTTTCACCGAATCAAAGGCTTTTTCATAATCGATAAAAGCCATGCACAATGGAAGTTCATATTCCCTCGCTCTTTCAATTAGTTCTCTCAGTACGTGGATATGATCTATTGTGCTGTAGCCACTCCTGAATCCAGCTTGTTCTCTCGGTTGAGCCATGTCCAGTGTCACCTTCAAGCGGTGTGAAAGAACTTTAGTGAAGATTTTATAAACCACTGATAGGAGGCTGATAGGTCTGTAGTTCCTGAGATCCTCAATGTCACCTTTTTTATGTAGCAAGATCATTGTAGCGTTGTTCCAATCCTCAGGAATTTTCCCTTCATTAAGGCATCGAGTGAAAATTTGGGCGAGTACTGTTTCGATTTCTCCACTTGCTTCTTGTATGATGTCTACAGTAATTCCATCTTCTCCTGGAGCTTTTCCCCGCTTCATGTTCTTGATTGCATGTGCAACTTCTGCTGGAAGGACTGGAAGAACTCTGGTACTGGTACCTTTCATGATGTCTGGAGTACATGTATCATCCCTTTCATATAATTTGGAGTAGAAATCTTTCACTCTTGTCAAAATTTCGCCTCTATTTCTTGTTACAGAACCATCTTTTTTTCTCAGTGCCATAATCTGTTTTTTCCCCTTACTGAGATGTCCCTTTGCTATCTTTAGGCTTTGGTTGTTTTCAATTGCTTTCCTTACTAGTTCACAGTTGAATTTCCTTACGTCTTCAGTGATACTTTTTCGTACTGTCTTGCATAGCTCTATATATTCCACTTTGGAAAAGTCACATCTTCTTTAGTTGTCCTCATCTCTCTTCTTTTTTGCATCAACATTTTGGTTTTTCCTGATAATTTGTTCACATGCAATTTGTTCTTAGACCCAGCTAATTTTGTTGCTGTTTCCATAAGAGCTTTGGTTACTTTTCTGTTAACTTCAGAAATATCCACTTCTTCCGATGTTAGGCCTTCTAAAGCAGAGAATCTGTTCTTCAGTTCCAATTTGAAGGTATTATGGTGTTTTTTAAGGTTGGTTATGTCAATACATTTTGTTTGTCTTATGAGCTTGCTACGTTCGAGTTTAGTGTTGAGGTGCATCTTACATCTCACCAATCTATGGTCACTGCCTGTGTTGAACTTGTTTCGCACACTGCAGTCTTCTATGACGAATTTTTTGTTACACATAATAAAATCAATTTCACTTGTCGTCCCATTTGGATGTCTCCATGTCCATTTCCTGTGTGGCTTTTTCTTGAAAAAGGAGTTCAAGATGAAAAACCCTTCTGCCTCTGCAAACTCTACGAGAGTATTTCCACGCTGGTTTCTGTTGCCGTGACCGAATTTACCTACTGAAGTTTCATTCCGTTGCCGTTGCCCTATTTTTGCATTGAAATCTCCCATAATTATCTTCAAGTGCTGCTTACCTTTATTATTTAGATCACGAATTTCCTCATAAAATTCTTCAATTTCTTCTTCAGCATGACTTGTGGTGGGTGCATAAGTTTGAATAATCTGAGCCTGGTATCTTCTCGAGAGTTGGATAACGAGTCGTGCAGCTCTGTCAGAGGAACTTTCAACTTCTACAACTTTATCCTTCAGTTTCTTGTTTATTATAAATCCAACACCACTAGTTCTGCCAGTATCTGTCCCACGATAGTAGAAGAGATGTCCACTTTTCAGTTCAATGAGATCTTCTCCTTTTCTCCTTACCTCACTTAGCCCGACGATGTCCAACTTGATCCTTTGTAGTTCCTCTTCCAATTCAAGAAGCCTTGAATCAGAAGATAGGGAGCGTCCGTTATACGTAGCCAAGGTCAGCATCAGATGGCAGCCTAGTCCGGTCCTCCGGGGATTCTTAGCACCTTCTGCCTTCATGTCGCACTGGCCGCTGCCTTGGCCAGGTACATTCCAGCTGCCGGAGACTGAGGGCCAAGATTTAAGTTGTGGAGTCATTTTGGAGGGGTTTGGCCATAACTCACCACGCTGGCCAAGCGGGTTGGTGAGTGTGGGATAGCATTTCCTCTAATCCCGATGGTATAGTTATACCGCTATTGGCGGTCGTCAGAGCCCCTTTAGTGGGAACAGGATGTACCACGAGAAGGCGGGGTTGACATTTGTCAAGGAGAGGCTGTGATGTTACGCATCACCTGACCTTACATCCCATATATATATATATATATATATATATATATTGTGCCCTGAGTTGTATTAACACTGGATCATGAAGTGTCATGTGTGAAATCAAGATCATATTGAGGTGTCATGTGCTCCTAGATGTGGGATCTGTAACATGTATTTTCATTCAATGTGCATTTTACCTGATAAAAAATTTAGATCTTTGTCTACTGGTTTAGAAAACAAAATCCAATGTCAAAAATGTGCACTACATCGTTTACAAACCTCTGCAACACACACACACACACACACACACACACACACACACACACACACACACACACTCAGCAGCAGCATTGGAGGATGGTAAATCCAATACAAACTCCCCAGTAAATAAGGAATTTTCTCAACAAGAGATGGACTCTATTAGGCAGTCAGTTATGAGGATGGAAGATAAACTTGATTATATTTCTGATTTAAAAAAAGAACTTCAAGGTAAAAAGCAGACTGTTGAATTTAGAGTGGTAGATATGATGATTTGATTGAAAAATACAAAAATCTTGAACATTCTAACATTAAATTAATGAATAAACTGGGAAAGTCTTAAAAAAATGAAAATAATAATTCCATATACTGTATATCAGGACTTTAAAAACTGAGTTATCTGAATCACAGTAACAGAAATATCGAAATCCATGGTTTACATATTAATAATGTTAATATTGAAACAGCACTTAGGAAAAGCATTAATGAACTAGCAAATAAATTACAAATAACAAACTACAGATCTTCTGACATTGATGTACTACATCCTTTACCAGTTGGACAAAATAAAAACCATGATTCAGCCATCATAATTCAATTTACAAGAAGGACAAGTAAACGTACGGTTCGTCATTGGAATGACCAAGCGTTTGTTTACAATCAGAGTCAACGAGCATAAAAGGGACACAAAATACGGTAAAGTAACCACGGCTCTATCCAAAGAAGTCAAATTTAAATCCGCTACTCCTATGTGGGATGATATAAAGAAATTAGCTACCTACTCTACCTCTAAATGTACAGCCATTCGGGAAACTTTGGAGATAATTACCAACAGTGATACTTGCAATGATTGTGTCTCTCACTGGAGTTGCCACGAATTTGGAGCCAGTTCTTCAAGTAAAGCCTTCTTCCTACCAAGATACCGCGTCCACAACCAACGTGTGCCTCGTTTCTTTAAATGAACATTACGTCGCATCTATTTATCTTCAAGTCAAGTCACCGCGTTCTAATTGTTACAGCGTTCTATTATTCTGATTGCAGTTTCCATCTATCTTCATTGAAAATGCCATCTGGTTGATGTTCGAAAGCTTGGAAACGATTGTTTATATATTCCTACGCCAATAAATCGGATTAGTAGCACATGTTTTACTATTTTCTACATAATTTGTGGATAGTGCATCGTTATTAAAGCTTAAATAACTGAACACGGCTTCGTCTTCTTGTCCCTACACAAGATTAATCGCCTGCATTCTTTTACCCTGAAACTATTGCAGACGGGAAAGACGTGACACCGTGGGTCCAACCGTCTTTGAGAGAGGAATGAACAAGTATTTAATAGGAAAATCAAAGGAAAAAATAATGAAGAATTAAAAGTGTACAGAAAATGCATTGCTCTAAGCTAAATGCTAAGTGTGATGAAGAAGCTGTATCTTGTAATACTGTGATTTATATATTATAATACACTTCTAATTTACTCGTCCGACAGATATTGATCTTGTTTAATTCAGCTGGTGGCACATAGGCATTATTTTATCATTATAATCCACTAATTCGTTTTGACATTTTTGGAGGTTCATTGTTAAGGGTCAAGCAATTTAATTTTTGATTATAACTATATTTTAATTTTTTTAGTTTTTTTAGAAGAGGAGTTGCAGGAATTATCCATTATCATAGTGGATTATTTATTTGCTGATTACCTTTCATGATATTCTTATTTAGTTCAGTGGAGGCACCTGAGCTTTAATAATTTTATTAGTCCTTAAGAGACAAGCAAAATTTAGTTCAGTTACTTTTCATAATTATGTAAACTTTACTTGCTAAATTCTTTATACTGTCAATTTTTACTTGTTTGCAACATTGTTGAGACTGTAACTTTTTTTATATTTTTTACACTGTAACTTTTCACTTGCTCACTACTTATTTTAGGCTGTAACTTTTATTTGCTTACTATCTTTCTTAGAACGTAACACTTAATTGATTACTATTTTATTTATACTGTGACTTTTACTTACTACATTGCTTTTGCTTGAAAAGCAGGCATGTTTAAATAAAAAATCTCATCTTTATTTCTGATTTACTGAATTCCAAACATGTTTTTTTTGCTTGGGTATTTTACGCTCAATAGCAGCTCTTTGCGGAGCAGTGGTTTGTCATCTCATAAGACTGTAGGAATGCTTTTTCTTGGGTCTGTTGGAGCTTAAAAACTGCCCTTCGCAAAGCACGATGAAATCACAGAAGACGGATTATAATTGATACTGCTTGGGTCTGTTAGAGCTTTAAAAGCTGCTCTTTGTAAACCATGAAATCTCAGGAGACGTTGTGGAAATGCTTTTGCTGGGGTCTCTTAGAACTTTAAGCTGTACTTTGAAAAACAAGTTGAAGACATGGTCCCACGAAATGTACTCTCCTGTTTGCGTAGCTCCAAGGCAGTGCGTTGACCAGCTAAACAAGGGTATCAGAGACACAGAAACACAACTACCAAAGGCGTTGCCTTGATGACAAGGGTTGGCCAAAGGAATTCCACCAACAATAAAAACTTAACACGGGGATAAGTAGAATATTTGCTACATGCAAAATAAACTATCACTCACCCGTAAAAGATGATGATCTGGATCTCGCAGCTGTAACACAGATCAGCCCGCACACCACGTCACGATACCTGACCTCGTGAAGGAAACTATGAAATTTCAGATCTGATCAGATCATATGTAGAGGCTTTTAGGAAATTAGTGTCTGACCTCAGGTCTTAAACAACCCTTAGAAATAGGAAGCTAGGAGATTTGAGCTACAGTGCCCTATAGGAAAGGGACACGGAAGTGAGGTAGAAAAAGGGAGGAAGATGCCCTTATTTATTACCGGGGCCCGACAGATTAACGTGCCCGTCCGACGCACGGCGGGTATTTAGTGGTTCGAACGCTCTTACCTGCCCAGGATCGGACCTGAAGTTACTTCCATGGCAGTCACGAACGCCGACCGCTAGGCCACCCGCGGCCACACTATGAAATTTCTATAACCCAAGTTACATCTATAATTTTTTTTTCAAATAATTTACTGTACTTTTATAATTTTTGTAGAGAACCCTTAATCGTGTATGAACTAAAATATATTTTTTGGAAAAAGACAAATGTTGTCAAACCAGATTGCGGACATGATAGAAATGACGGTATTTCAAAATATTTTATTTTACCTAAATGATACCATGTTTTAGATTTTAACGGTATCAAAAATTTCATTTCTTTAAAACCATACCATTACTACGATATTTTGAGAAGCACTATGCAAACTACTACATGATTTTAGATACGATATAAGGTTCATGACAGGTAGACGACAAATTCAATTTTCGACGCGTCAAGGCAGATATCCCTCACTCATTTCCAAAACAAGTTTTTAGTAATTAACCATGTATAAAGATGTCAAATGTACTCTGAAATTAAGTTCAGACATTAAGTTTTCTTGGGATAGATTTATGATGTTAAATTTCACGACACAAGTCCTTTGTCCTTCAGGATAACAGCTCTTGGAGAAATGTACCGGAAGAAACCCTCTTTCTTCCAAAGTGACACTTGGTCGATTAGAGAACCATAGGAATCTGTCATGAGATATGGAGTTAGCAGACCTGTTAGGCAGCATTCTAGGTTGGTATGATTTAGATTAAGATGTCACCGCATCTCTTTGAAGTTGAACTCTGAGATGAATCTGATTTATCATATGCCCGATCAGTTCATGAAGTGTGACTACTTGTAAAATAATTGAAGGCTGACAAGAAAATGATAATGTTGTTCGGTCCTTGTCTCAAAGCAGCCGCAATACTTTCCTTTTCAGAATTTTTTTGTGTGGTGTTTTTTCCTCACACTTTTGCGATCATGGCATTTACAACACTACAGCTGATGCTCTAGTAATTCTTAATACAGAAATGAAAACGAAAAAAACATTGACAATTATGACGTAGAAGTCTTTTCGTACTTCTACGTTATTTTAAAAACGTAACCATAAGATAAAATAGTTCCTAAATTAAACTTTAACGGCCAGACGAAACATGTAAACAACAGAAGTTAAACTTACGGAAAAGATGCTTTATTCAGGTTGTAGCACTTCCACAACAAATCATAACATCACATAGTACCTCGCATTAAACTCTCCACACACCACACAACTCTTAACACAACGCTCTACAACACAATGCTCTTCAACACAATGCTCTACAACACAATGCTCTACAACACAACGCTTTCCTTAACAACGCTCGCCATGTAACAGTTTAGTCGTCGTTTTTATCTCTCGTTCTTATCAAATCAGGCATACGTCACGTTCATTCAACCTCAGTTATGTTGCCAACAGTATTCGTTTGTGAGAAAAGATATTACGTTAAGAGAGTGAAGTATAACTGAGAATAAATTCAAGATTTACATAAGGAAAGAAACTAAAAAGGAAAGTTAATTTAGAATATACGTCACACAACCAAAATCAGTAGAAAACATTCTGAATCATGGCTGCTCACATACTTGGCTACCTATTTTCAACAAATTAACTGCTTTGCGGTCGGCATTGAAAACCTAAAGAGATCAGCTGTATCCGGTGAAACATACTTAGATCTAGCCGTGCCTAAAAGTTCTAGATTAGGCAGCAAATCACTAAGTTTGGAAGATAGGAAACCGGGAACTTGATACGCCACTGTAATGTTTTCCGGAAACTAGCATACGTTTGAGTGAATCAAATAATCTGGGTTTAGAGATGAGCAACTATCCACGTTTCGGTCTCTGTACTGGTTTGGGAACAATGTGTGATAAATATCACAGCATCTTCTTATAAAGCAGTAAGTCCATATATACTAGTCACAAAAACTTATGGATATTACGGTCTCGAAGGGTAACCGTGGTGAGATATGCAGATTTAGAGACTACTGGAGTTCGGTTAATCAGTGTACGTGGCTACATCGTACGCAAATTAGCATCATTACAACACAGTACGTGCCGTGTGAGCTCTGATAAAAGTAAATTACGAGAAGTGGAAAACGGGTAGTTTCACCGCTTGGTCTAGAAGTTTGCTGAGTGTGTTGCCTTCAGTGTGGGATTAACCTGAAATGATGTCCAGACGACGTTTAAGTACTGACAATAGAAATGGAGCTGCTGTCATGCTACAGGCAGGTGTACGGCAGATCGAAGTGACAGATACTTCAGGAGTTTCGCAAAATGTAGTAAGTCGGCTACATGCAATACTTCTATGGCATAGAAATGTGGCAGATAGACACAGGAGTGGTTGTCCAAGGATAACTACTGGAAGGCAAGGTCACAACCTGAGAGTAAGTGCTCGAAGAAGACCTATTATCACCAGTAACCAATTCCAGGAATCACTTTGAGATACTTCTGGAGTCACAGTATGTACTCAAATGTTACGAAACCTCCTTCAGGGTACAGACTCAGAGCAAGGAGGCCGCTGAGTTATACAGGGTGTCCATAAATGAAGTATACAAGTCCAGTATGCTATTGAAGATACGATAGAAAAAAACTTACTTTAAACGTCAAGAGACGTGGCCAGTGTTAAAGTTTGTTAAGTCAGATGACAGATGGTGCCAGGTGACTCATGTAATGAAAAATATCGTCAAACACGGAATACAACAGAAACGGCTCCCCCAGTGGGGAAAGTAGCGTGTGTGCTTTGGTTTGCTGAGTCAAAATCTCTAATAACGGTTCTGCGTAAGTTCAGAACGGAGTACAAGAGACAGTCGCTGACACGAAAGAGCATCGAACAATAGGTAAATAAATTCAAAGCAACAGGAAGTGTCTTGAAAGGCAAAAGCACTGGAAGACCTTCCATTTCTCTGAACCAACCGTTACTGGCATAAAGTTCCTGGACATGTTAGAACAATTCCCAATTTCAGAGCTTCAGGATATTCAAGACATCATTTACCAGAAAGATGGAGTGCCTCCGCCCTGGTCTTAGGACGTACGCAGATCTTTAGACCTCCATTTACCATGGCATTGAAGTGGACGTATGGGTCCGACGGCATGGCCACCACGTTCTCCTGATATTATTCCATGCGATTTTTTTCTTTGGAGCTTTATTAAGGACATTGTGTACAAGAAAAAGGTTACATCTATCACTGAGCTCGAAGAACGCATTACTGTACACCTGACATTCTGCAGCGTACGGCGGTGGAACTGGACTATCGTTTAGACATTCCGCGAGCAACCAACGGAGCACACGTGGAGACCTATTGACATTTAGAAAAACTTTCATAGTTACCATGCGTTTTGATATTAAAATATAAGTTGTTATTTATTGTAGTTCTTTTCCAATAGCATACTGAAGTTGTATACTTCATTTATGGGCACACTGTATAGCATTGGCATCTCAGCGTCGTCAAGAATGTACTTGGGTACAGCAGTACATCTCATGGAATACAAAGTGGTACCATGTGCTTTTCACTGACGAATCCTATTTTGTTCTTTATCCTGATACTCGACGAGGACCAGTGCGGAGGAGATCCGTCACACGAATGCAACCACACAATGTGCAGTCCTTCCACCGTTCCAGCGGCAGTCAGTTCTGGTCCGGGAAGGAGTATGTTTTAATTCTTTGTATGTTTGTCAAGGCAGCATGAAAACCTTAGTGTACTGAAATGAGATCATTCTGCCCATTGTGACACCGTTTCACGCTGCTGTTGTACATGCATTATGTCTTCTCGATGACAATGCAAGCAGTCATCGTACTTGGAGGAGCTGGAAAATCATGGTATTGAATCATTATAGCTGTCTCCGAGGTCTACTGACCTTAATCCTATTGAAAACATTTGGGAAGCTGCACAAAAACAAGTAGATAACTAGCTTCCGTACCCCAGTAGAGTGGGATACCTCCGTAATGTGTTGCCTTTAATTTGTGGCGAGGTGCCCCAGACACTCATCAGTAATATCATTACAAGTATGCCTCGTATAGGTTTCTAGACGTTCTTCGACACAGATGTGGTGCCAAGGGATGCTGAAATCCTTAGGTATTGACGTTCTCCGAATTTACCATTTTGTCTATATTGCAGTGTTACTTTGTTGGGTGCAGAAATTGCACAACAATTTGTTTTTGTAAACGCACTTTATCCTCTATGTTAAGTAGCCTCACTGATACTATTTCAATGCGTGAGACTTGAGTTAGATATATGAATCCTTCATTTCATGTAACATTCCTACCTTTTTGTGTCCAGTGTATAAGAGGTGAGATTATATGAGCTCCAAGTGATGCAAAATGCATGCAAATGTCTTCTGTGATTCATTTTCCATTTTCTTTAGTTTCGTTCTTCTAGTGAAACAATAGCGTTTCACATAGTTCAAGTTCTGTGACATACATTTCAGAAAAAAACTCATCATGACAGCAGTTTTTGCACATTGTGATTTTTTAATTCAACGTTTCTCTACTTTATTTTTCAAAATATATAAGAAAATATTTTGTCCATAAACAGCATCATGGTAGTTTAGATTGCTGGCTGTAAGCATTATAGTATTTAATCTTCTTGTTTTGTGGTCTGCTTTCCCTATCTGTTTGAGATTATTCCTTGGTTTCTTCTTCTGCTGCTTCATGGATCTCTTTTTTGTGCATGCCGTGTACAATAAGATTTCAATCGGTTCTTGTTTTTTTATATTTTAATATATTGACCTATTTAGGAACATTATTATTTGGTATAATCATGTGAAGAACAACCTAATTCTAAAATAGCAAAAGAGAGATGAAAGGGAAGTTTTAAGTTTGCTGCCATCCTGCGTACTTTGAGAGAAGAAGGCACGTCATGTTTTTCGAGGATATCTCCTGAGCTGTTGCCGTTTACGTGACATATGAGGTTAAACTGTTACAGAAAAACATCTTCAGCATATCATTTACAGATATTTTTAGGACTATTTTTAGGATGTTTTTAACTTCTACAACATAGAAATTGGAAGCTTAATGCTGTCAAACATGTAAAAAACTTTGGCTTACGAATTAGAAATAAAGATTTACATTGAGCAAATCAGAAAATATTGATAACATAGATAAGTTACGTATTCTTTCATTTTGGAACAGAACCTAATATGCTTGGATCTTTGAAAAATATCTCTCTATTCTAAAATAAAGTAACTGCCGCCGCCGCTGCTTCTGCCGCTGATTTAGAAATTTCGCGACACTCTTGCTTTCCTAGCTTGCAGCGCAAAACGTATTGAACACAAAAATACTAAATTTACATCGTTTGTAGAGAATTATTTGGAGAACACGCTGAAATAAACCGTTTCGGGATTCTGGCGATACTTCAAGAGCTATTGTGTTTCAAAGTTAAGGTAAGCAAAAAAAGTGCTATCAGGTCGCGTTCCGGACACACTAACAGCAACAGAACCACGAAACTTTGTAGGCATGTAGTGCCATGACCGAATTTTGCACCTCGTCGCCCTTTTTTTGAATCTCGATTTAGTTTACGAGAAATTAAATTTCTAAATTTCAAAAAATTCTCTATTTTGCGATGGGATCCATTTAGAAAAACGGATATATTGCAAACAATAGATCATAACGCTTTGCAATTGTTATAGCACAAACGTACAACTATCATCCATTTTTTACAAAAAAAAAATTAAGAAAAAGTCATTTTCTGATTTTTAAGCATTTTGTAAAGACGCAAAGGAAAGAAACGATAACCACAGAGGAACGTTCTGGTCCCGTGACCTGCTGCCATGGTGATGCAGAGAATTTGTTATGCATATGCTTTGTTGGTAAAGCTATCTCAGTTGTTTTAGGTGGACGTCAAGTAATTTAGCTTCCTATACATCCAATGGAAAAACGTCTGTACACATTTTCTTCACAATTAATGCGTTCCCAAAAAGAGAAATTTGAACATCGATTAAAATAGCTCCATTTTATAACTTGGAATACTTAATATTTTCTAAAACATAACCAAAAGTAGGCAGTCCAACATTTGGTTGTCTACTGACGTCATCAAAGTACAGGTCGCGCCATCTTTTTTCTGGTTCCAACGCCACCAAAGGAGAAGTTATTGATTTTTAATATAATTATGGTTATGTTTTAGAAAATATTAAGTATTCCAAGTTATAATATGAAGTTATTTTAATCGATGTTCAAATTTTCAACCTTGGGAACACACTAATTGTGAAGGAAATGTGTACAAAAGCAAAATTATTTGACGTCCACCTTAACGGTTTAGCATAACGGTTTACGGAAATGCTTTTTGGACCGCTTTTGTTTTCCTTAGTGGTAACTTTAGTAAGTGACCACAAAAGGTCAAACGACAAAAGTCCGACCTTCCAAAAATTTACGATAGTAAAAAAACTCTGAAACGTCGGAGTAACAAGCCTTATTTGCTTAGACATGCAATAAAAATTGAAATTTATATGAATTTTCCAGTTTTTATTTCATGTGATATACCACATTGCGACAAATCTCCCACAGCTACAACAGTAGTGATCACGGCAATGTGTCATAGTGCACAGTTCATCGCTGCCTTCTGCGCATGAGCTTGCGTAGCCGAAGACCCAGCGGGATCCCCATGCTCACTGCACGCCATCACCAACAACGCATGAAATGGGCCCAAGATCATCGAGATTACACTGTGGACTATTAGAAGAAAGTGGCCTAGTCTGACGAATCAAGATTCCTTGTGCATCACGCAGATGGACGAGCGCGGATACGCCGATTACCAACGTTGGCTATGGCACCTGGATGCACTGTTGGGCGGAAAGAGGCCGACGGTGGCTGTGTTATGCTGTGGGCGATGTTTTCTTGGGAAACGTTAGGACCCATTATCCCAATAGCACAATCCCTGACAGCGGTCAGGTATCTGAACATCGTTGCGGACCAAGTTCACCCATTTATGGCAACTGTGTTCCCTTCTGGTAATGGCCATTACCAACAGGATAATGCGCCATGCCACACTGCCAGAATCGTGGTTCGAGGAACATGCTTGTGACTTTCTGTTAACACACTGCCCTCCAAATTCACCTGGCATGAACCAAATCAAACACTTGTGATTCGACTTGGATAGGGGGTTCGCGCAAAATCACCACCACCCCGAAATGTATGGGAACTGAGGGACCTGCTGTGGACATTGTAGTACCAGATACCACAGGATACTTATCGCCACCCCGCGGTCGCTGTGAAAAATGTCCGACCGTCTCCGACACCCTCTTGCATCATGTGAGCTGCGGACGACACACAGCTGCGCGACGGTCCGTCGTTTGGCCACCTATCCATCACTTCTGATACGTACTCGCTACAGCGGCACGTGAACAACTCTCCAGCCGCGCCGTTTCCGAGATCGCAGTTCCGAGGCACCGTGACATTACAATTTGCCCTTTATCAAATTCCGATAAATCGGCAGCTTTCCGCATTCTGACTCCGAACACTCTACTAACCGAAAGCCGGCTATTGGGTTGTATATATACTGCTCTGTGAGCTTCACCTGCGCCACCGTTCGGTCACCAGGCGCGCTCATTTCTCTAGGCTGGGGGTGGTCATAATGGAATGGCCCATTGGTGTATATACTGTAAATATAGGGAGATGATGTGACGTACTACAGAGGTGAAGCTCGTATCGGGATGATATATCTACAGCGATACATTCTGTCCAGGTAATTTAGACGTTTAGTACAATTGGCTCTGGCGCGAGGTGGCGCTCATTAGATCCTTGTCACCGACAAATTTATGTTTTCATTCAGCATGTGAGTAACAAACAGCCAAAGCGGGATATTTGAATTGCATAATGACAATGAACATTCTTTAAGAAGAGGAACAATTAACTAAACACGTTTAGAATACGTGAGGGGTGCTCGTGGAACATTGCGAAAGAACAAATCTGGAATGAATTCAGCTTGTAATTATTCCTTAACACCTGAACATCATAAATAAATTTGTTATGCACTTTCTCTCTCTTTCCGAAAAACAAAAGTAGAAGATTCTCTCAGACATAAGACCCAAGCAGCGAAGGAGCAAAGCTGTGAGAAGGAAAGGGAGGGTAGAAAGTGCGATCCTTATCACTGGCATCTTTATTAAATACCTCATGCATAATTAAAGGACGCTGAGATGACGTAATAAATTTCATTTCTGATGCTTACAATCTCAGCGCATAGCTTCCTCTGAGCTTTCGATGTTATCATCAGGGAAAGTTGGTTTACGGCAAATTTAATGACTGGAGTAGGATGTAAAACAAGATTTAATACTGCGGGGTCAGACCACAGTTAAACATAATTCCTGCAGCGATAAAACTTCTCGTAAAACCTTGGCAGCAATGACATCGGCCTCTTTGCGCGACACAACGCTGTTCAGAAAAAAATTCCTATCACTGATGAATTGGATGGATCGTGATGCCATTTCCAAATCATAACATAAGATTTCGAACAGCTGGATTAATTTCTCGTTAAGTCTCCGTGTATGAAAATCGCTTAATAGAAAATGTCATGCCTTGTCAACATTAAGCACACTGCAATCAAGGAAATCTTATTGACATTCATATAACTTTAGTTTGAATATATCTAATGAAATATAGTGCAAAGTTTGGACCCCGCACGGGGATAACTGGTTTTCCAGTTATTTGGGGAGCGGCGCCCCCACGGCCCGAGCTGACCTTGTGACTGGTCAACATCTGATGTCATGCCACCGCTTGATTTTTATTTTGGTGCTATTGGTGTTTGCAGGGACGGCTGTTCATCCAGCTGTTGGGGAGTCGCGGCCCCACGTTCCCGAGCTGGTCTTGTGTCTCGCTTTTTCGTTTTTATTTATTTTCTCCACTGGCTAGTTGCCCGTGTTGTATACTTTACCTAATCGCTACCACGTTATGCACTAACACCCCGGTCTTGTGGTTTTGTTACCCTCCACCACTAACTGATTTATATTAACCGCTCAGTTCGTAGGTTGCTGAGATTCCGTTTAGGTTCCCTTCCAGGATTTGTCTTCTTTGGATTTCTTTTTTTTTTCCTTTTAACTGGTTTGGGTGCTAGACCTACCTGCATGTTTGCCGCGTGCGGAGACCCGTGAGGCGGAAATGGATGTCTGGCGGCTGAGGTCGCAGGAGACCGGATAAGTGCCTCCTGTGTACCAACACTCCTCTTCGACCCCGGCTTCGCTGTAAACGGGAGGCTAGAGACTAACCCACCTCTAGTCAGAAGTCTTGTACCAAGTTGTGTACACTGCTTTAGCGGCTTTTTTGTCGTATAGCACGGCAGGGTGAGCCCGGGGGCTGTGGGATCATGCCAAAGGCGTTGGCATGACGGTACCCGGAGGCCGAAGTGTCCGCCGAGTGCGTGTGATCACAGCCAACGGACTATATTTGCAACTAAGCTCTAGAACTGTGTCTTGCGTCATGTGTTTGGCTTGCGGACCTCCAGTTCTCCCCTGTTGGGCTCGATTGTGGGCGGAGTACGTTGCTGATGAATTTTTTCTTACTCCCATGGGGAAACATAAACCCTCCTCAAAATTTAAAAAACAACAGGATATGGTGATTGATCAGGGGCCAAATTTGCCTCAACCACCTCCCACACATAACACACTGAAGAGAACTTTCGTTGAAAAACGACATCACCGCGACGTATCTTTAGATCCAGGTGTTGAGCCGTCAGCTCAGAAACGTCGCATTACACTTGCAGATTCGATACCTCAAGCTACTTTTCTCGTCATTTCTTCTACTGACCAGATGTTGAAACTTTCCTCAAAGTCTCCTGTTTTCATCTCGAAGGCACTTGCGGGTGTTGCTGGCTCTTTGAAGTCAGTGAAGAAGCTACGCTCTGGTGATCTGCTTGTGGAAACTTGCACTCTCTCTCAGAGCAAATCTCTTCTGCAGTTGACCAGACTTCAGGATATTCCAGTTCAAGTGACGGCACATCCGTATCTCAACACCTCCAAGGAAGTCATTTCTGAGCCCGACTTGTTGGTCTGCGATGAAGATGAACTTGTGTGTGAACTTGCTGATCAGGGTGTCATAGCTGCCCGACGCATGACTTTCAGGCGCGATGGCGCGCTGATCAAATCACGAAATGTTATTTTGACTTTTAACAGCCCGAAGGTACCTACTGAAATAAAGGCTGGTTACTTGTTATGTGCAGTTCGTCCTTATATACCAAATCCTCTACGCTGTTTTAAGTGCCAGAGGTATGGACATTCCCAGCGGTCCTGTAACAGTGTTGCGAGGTGCGCCAATTGTGGTTCCCGCGACCACGAAGGGACTGGATGCACTTCAGAGCCCTGCTGTGTAAACTGTGGTGACTCCCACGCTGCTTATGCCAGGTCCTGTTCGAAGTGGAACGACGAGAAGGCGATCCAGCGCCTCAAGACCCTGGAGGGCCTCTCGTACCCTGCTGCCAAGGCCAAGTTGGGTATTCCCAACAACCGACAGCGTACTTTTGCCGCAGTTGTTCAGTCTCAGCCACAACCCGTGCAGCCTTTTGTTCCGCGCCCTGTAGCTCTCGCCGCACTTGCCAAGCGATCTACAGCTGAACAAGCGACACAGGTGGATTTCACCGAGCTCCAGCTTATTCGACCAGCTGCGTCTTCGCCTTCTCTTTTGAAGACGCCCGCCTCTTCCGGTTCCCAGCAGACAGCCTGCACGTGCGGAAGACCCGGCCCTCAATCCGCAAAGGTGTGCGGTGTCCATCAAACTGTCTCGGCCTCAGCGAGGTCCCCACCCTCACCCAACATTATAGAAGAACACGGGGGGAGGAGAGTGACAGTTCGTCCCCAGCCTCTACCAGCATTGCAGAGGAACATGGGGGGGAGGAGAGTGACAGTTCGTCCCCGCCCTCTGCCAGCATTGCAGAGGAGTGTGGGGGGAAGAGAGTGACGGTTCGTCCTTTTCCATTAGTAAATATGTTACTTTTAATAAACTTCATTAACTACCTTTTCGTCACTGCTTTCTTCATACTCTTTTTTCAACTTTTACCAAGCCTGTCTGATCTTAATCATTTTCCACGTTTTTTAAAAATCTGTGGCTGATCGTTCTTTGTCTGGCGCTCTTTGGCCAAACCTGGCCCTTGCGCCAATAAAATCCACCAACCAACCAACCAACCAAAGTTTGGATCAATGCAAAGCTCTTAATTTTGTTTATGAACATACACTGGTGTTCAAAATTAAAGTCTGGAATGCATTCGCAGGGATCAAAAGGAAAACACGTAGCAGTAGGTAGAGAAACACAATCAATCATAAGGGTAATAAATATTTTATAACGGCACAAAAATATTCACACATTTTGCGTATACAGGGTCACATCCACAAATATTACAAAGGTGAGAAGTAAGAATGTAGCCTAAAATGTCTTAATAAGGAATGAGATCAATTCGTACTGTCAAACAACACTTATAACGATGATTCATACTCACCACTAGGTTGTTGATGTACTCTGGAGCCAAATAATTCTATTCCTCGATGTGGGAAGTACGTAGCTTGGGAACGGTTCTACGGTTCTAAAAGCGGGCTTACGAGATGTGGCAATTTTTTTGTGGCATGTCATTTTAGAGCATCCCAAGCATGCCCTATAGGGTGCAAATCAGGAAACCTATTTGGCTTGTCCATACGCTGAATATCCTTGATCTGCAGGACATCACCGTCAAGCTAAGCCCTATGCGGGGTAAAGTCATCATACACTTGAAGGAACTCAGGGCCAACAGTTTCCAAAAAAGTCTGACATAGGGCTCTAGTATTTCGTTTGTACAGCGTTCAGTATTCATATTGCCTCCGGCGAATGCGTGGAACAAGTCACACCAAGTCCCGTCGTTCAACAAAATGCCACTTCCCATGATCTTGAGCAGAACACCGCCTAAGAAGGAGTCTCACTCGCGGATATTTGTAGGATACTGTTTTCTCCAGATGAAATACTGACGAAAATCCGTTTGTAGAGTGTATCTCGACTCACCTGTACAAAGAACACTGGCCCACTCGTCTGTACAAAGAACACTAACCCACTTGCCTGTACAAAGAACACTGACCTACTCGTCTGTACAAAAAAAACTGACCCACTAATTTGTATAAAGAACACTGGCGAACACGTCTATGCAAAAAACACTGGCCCACTCGTCTGTACAAAAAACTCTGGCCCACTTGTTTGTACAAAGAACACTGGCCCACTCGTCTGAACCAAGAACACTGGCCCACTCGTCTGAACAAAGTACACTGGCCCACTCATCTGAACAAAGTACACTGACCCACTCGTCTGTAGGAAGAACACTGGTCCACTCGTCAGAACAAAGAACACTGGTCCACTCGTCAGAACAAAGAACACTGGTCCACTCGTCAGAACAAAGAACACTGGTCCACTCGTCAGAACAAAGAACACTGGCCTACTTGTCTGTAGGAAGAACACTGACCCACTCGTCTGTAGGAAAAACATTGACCCACTCGTCTGTAGGAAGAACAGTGGCCCATTCGTCTGTAGGAAGAACACTGACTTACTCGTCTTTAGGAAGAATAGTGGCCCACTCGTCTGTAGGAAGAACATTGGCCCACTCATCTATGCTCCAGGAACCATGCTGTCTGCATCATTCAAGCGGTAATTCTGGTGGATGTCGTTAGTGGGACATAAATCGTGGGTCTTCTGGCTTGAAGACCAATATATCCTTTGCCCTGATACAGTAGTCTCAGTGGCAGCGGAGAGCTCTAGAGACAATTGCCGGGCTGTATAGGAATTATGACGCCGTGCGGTAAAAGCGACATAAAGGTCCTCACGAGGTGCCGTAAGGATTGTAGGACCTTGGCTAAACCTTTGTAAAACCCAACCGGTACTGTTGAATTGCTATCATAAACACTGTGGGTTGGATATTGAAGTCCGTCGGTACCTGGGCATGATACTGGCCTGCTTCTAGCTATCCTATCGCTTGCCACAGTACGGAGTCCAATATACGTGTTTGAGATATTAGGAAAGCCCCTGGAGCCACCCAACATGGTTTTTGATGATGATGATGATGGTGATGTAAACTGAATTTGCATCACCACCATCATCATCATCATCATCATCAACAACCATGGGTACAAATCCCGCAGGTGATGGGGCAGCAAATTGCATTGGTGTTACATTGTTTTACCACTAGAGCATCGACACTCAACTTGTAAACTCAGGCATCCTGGAGAAGGGGGTTCAAGGACAAAGCTCGTCCGAGGCCGACTTCAAAGAGAACCATCTATGCATTCGCGTCCCCAAACACTGGGAAACTTCGGAAACCCCCGGAAAAACCGCAGACTAGATGGCCGGGAGGATCGGGGTTCGAACATCTGTTAGAAACGTCCGCCTCCCACAAAGCGCACAGCGACCCAACCGACTGCGCTACGCCGGTGATTCAATTTACGAACTGGACAGCATTTTGCCCGCTGATATGCAAATTAAAATGCGGGCATTTGTTTCTCGTGTCATTTGCATGTCCTGTGAACATCGTAACATCTCTTTGAGCGCGTTGGATTACTCGACGAATATTACCTTCCGGATTTTAATCTTGGAGGTGCGAGTATTAGAAAGATCATAATTCATGAATGACAGAGTTCGCTGTCAGAATATCATACACATTCCTCCAAATGTAAAAAGTGCGATTTTCTAATATTTTAAATAACACAGGGTAAGTACGCTGGTTTTCAGTGGCAACAATTGCAAGCATTTAATGGCTGAAAAAGCATAATACCTGAATTTATGTGATGACCTAGCATATTGCTGAGAATTTTTGTTTTTCCCAGTTCAGAAAGCCATTTGCTGGGTGAGATGACAGTATTTAATCTCAGCAAAATATATCTTTTATTGTAAAAACTCACGTATAGGCAGCTCAATGTTGTTTCTCGACTAGTTAACTTTGCAAACCTCAAATTACATTTCCATTTTTAGGACTCTTCTTTCACCAGCTTAGAAATGTTGATTTGCAAAAGTCGGATATCGCGAAACTGCTGAAGAAATAGAATAATGAAGATGAGGATCCTTAAATTGCTTTCCAAAACTCGCTTCAATTTTCCGCTTCATTTTACCAGTAGCTCCAAAAAAAACGACAAAAGAAGAAGAGGTGTCCGAAGAAACTTTAACAGACGTTTGTCGACCTTCCCCCTCATTCTGAAGAGACAATGAAAACAAAAAAGTTTCTTTCTTTTGAGAATCAGATTAGCAATTGAAGCAACTATCGCCGATTTCATTCCAGAAAGGCAATTTTCCTGTGCTTCATGCGAATATAAATATTCCATGTAAGGCTAGAAGATTCTTGAGGATTTACCAAATAAGGTCCACAGTGCATGCATCGAAATTAAAAGGAAAGATAACATCTTCAGTGCTATTGCTACTTGTGATCATAGAAACCACGTCTTCAAATCTTTTCCAAGTGTATCGATTTCAATTGAAGCAAAGTTTCATGTACAGATTCTGTTATCAGTTTCCAAACATTGTTCAAGATCTACCAAATTAACAGAATATTTCAAATTATATTTCGTTTTTGATTGGAGGTTTAACGACCACCGTGAGCAACTCAATGGGCTATAAGCAGTCACACCACCCTAATTTATGGCCACTAACTCCTGGGAAGGGAGAGAGCCAGTGCCGTCAGACAAACACAACATTCATGCCTCACCGGGATTCGAACTCGGACCCTTCTCAGACGAATGACCATAAGCCAGCGATTAGACCACTGCGCCACCGGAGCGGCAAACTTTTATTTGAACTATAATATTTGTAATAAATAAATAATTAAACAAATAGAAAGACAGACAGATGTATAGATATATGAACCAAAATATTTCTTAATTGTCAGACATGTATGAGTTGTATACTGAGCATTTAAGTTTGTGTATTTCATCTTCAGTGAGGATCAAGAACCAGATTTTGTTATTTATCAGTGCAAAGAAGTTCTCATTCGTCCATAAAATGTCCAGGTTTGAATCCCCGTGAGGCACATATGTTGTGTTTGTCTTACGGCACTGGCTCTCTCCCTTCCCTGGAACCATTGGCTCTAAATTAGGGACAGGCGTCTGCTTATATCCCATTGAGTTGCTCACTGTGATCATTAAACCTTGAATCAAAGAAAAACAAGAAAAGAAAAAAAGAGAAGTTCATAATCATTAATCATTATAAATCCACTGCTGAATGAAAGCGTCTCATCCACAACACTATCTCGTGAAGTGCCCTCCATGTCATGCCAGCAGGCTTTCGAATTTCATCCACCCACCTCCCGCATTCCATCTTCAGATCTCTTAAGGGGAACGTTATAGAGGCACTGTTCCTTATTTACACCAATTTTGCTTTCCATTCTTGAGCATGTCTTTTTACAAAATAACATGCTTATACATATATTACCACTCTGTTTACCCATTCATCTGTCCGTCTGCCTGTGTTTACGATATCTCTATATCTACTAATCTGTTTCAAAAAACCCTTTTAACTTTGAGAAGCCTTAATGCGATAACGATGATCCACGCCTTTTGGTCAATTTCCGACGCACAACATTGCCGCTAGAGGTCGTAAATTGAGACGCTACTGAATTCCAAATATATTGTGTTCTATACGCGGCCTTTAAACATCTGATTAAGGAAAGTTTTTTTTTCCATTCGGTATCCCACGCTATGAAGACCATTTTGCGTACAGTTACTACTTGAAATAATGAAAAGCTTTCCAGCTAGGGGCATAAGTGTCCAATTAATTTCTATCGACGTAATTACTTCCAAAAACTCGCTTGGAAAAATTCTTTGAAGTTAAATATGCCTACCATTTAAAGCCAGGAGCGGTTTGTATACAGGGTGATTCAGCTAAGCGCGTACACACTTCTGGCAGGGGTAGGTTGCACGAAGACAAATCGGATTCACATAGAAAAGTAGGGTCGGAAACGCTATCTTCATGTGGTAGATGGCGTTGTTCGGCCGCGAGACTGCTCATACTTTCGTTCAGGATACCGTCATTTGTAAACCGTCCGCAGAGGTAGTAGAATGGCTGAGTTCACGAACGCGGATACGGAGCAGCGGACTGAACGGACGAGCCGTCGTGCGACTGCACCAGGAACGGTACCCGATGAGACGAGTGCCAAACCACCAAGATTTTGCAAGGCTGCATCAGAGGTTGTGCAACACTGGTTCTTTCCAAGGGCCTGCCAGGTGTCAGGTACGATGGGTACGCACTCCTGCCATTGAACAGAATGTCTTAAGTCATGCAGCAGACACTCCAAGTGCCAGCACACGAGCAATTGCCCATATGCTCGGTCTGTCCAAATCCACTGTACGGAGGGTTCTAAACGAAGACCAATTGCATTTATATCATGTGAAGCGCGTTCAGACACTAAGCCCTGAGGACTACCTTCAGCGCCTTGCAATTGCGCAATGGTACTTGCAGAAAAGTGCGGCAGAACCCAAATTTTCTGTTTCTGTGCTGTTCACAGACTAAGCGTGTTTTACTCGGGAAGGTTGTTTCAATTCACATAAAGCGCATGTATGGGTAGTGGAAAACTCCCATGCTGTACAACCACCTGCAAGCACAAACCCGTTTTGCTGTTAATGATTGGGCCGGCATTGTCGGGGACAACTTAATTGGCCCATGCCTCATGCCCCATGCCTCTTCTTCTGGACGGAAGGAGTTACCGGATATTTCTGGAGGACATCTTGCCAGAGCTATTTAACGAACAACAGGTCCCACAGTCGCTGCGCCGTGCAATGTGGTTCCAGCACGATGGCGCCCCCGCCATTTCAGCAATGACGTTCATCATCACTTAAACATGACATTTAGACATCAGTGGATCGGGCGTGGTGGTCCCATTCATTGGCCTGCAAGATAACCGGACTCAACATGCCTTGATTACTTCTTGTGGGGTTACACCAAAGGATTGGTGTATGACAACCCCCGTTGAAAGTGATGAGGACCTTGTAGCACGCACCTCTAAAGCTGCTTCGGAAGTCTGAAACATGTCAGGAATTTTCCAAAATGTACGTGATTCCATGCGCCGACGATGTCAAACGTTTGTTACAGCTCATGGTCGCAACTTTGAACACCTTCTGTAACCTCAATGTATTTCGCAACTGTCTTGTGAGCAATAAAAAAGCATTTTGTTCTCTTACGTGCCGCTCTTTCATTTCTCGTCCTTTCTGTACACTAGCACATGAAGATGGCGTTTCCAACATTGCATTGCTATGTGATTCCGACTTGTCTCTGTGCAACCTACCCTTCCCAGAAGTTTGTACACGCTTAGCTGAATCACCCTGTGTATATCGAGATTTGTGTGCAGCACAGTTCTGCTGCTGGTTGAGGTAACTGTGCATTCCTGTTCTCAGCTGTGATCGAGAAAACACTTAACACTTTTCGCACGGTATACTATTCGCTATGGTGAAGATTGTGGACATTATTCACTTTGAATAATGCTCAGTTCTACCCCTGGGGGCGTATACCAGGTGGTTTGAAATACCGTTTAAATTTCAAAACTTCATAACAAAAGAACAATTGTGTGTGTATTACAGTGATTTGCACGAAAAGCAACAGCTAATAGAAGGATTTTGTATGGCAACGGAATTTTTTTTTATTTCAGGTAATCACCGGCAGAGGGCGATAACGTTTAAAAGTTTGTAAATCCAGTGAAAATCCACGAAAATACAGAGATTGCATCAATTTGGTGAACTATCACAACAGTAAATGTTCAACATGTTCTCCACAACAAGCGTGTGACCACTTCAGTGACCGCCGAACGTAGCATTTTCGGATAAATGGTTTCCTTCAGTTATGGCAGTGTAGATAAGGTCTTGCCTAACACAATCTGGACTTTAAATAATCTCGCACACCGAAGTCCGCGGGTGTAAAGTATGAAGGCTGGGGTGGTTACGGTATGCTGGAGTGCTTGCTGATCAGTATTTCTGCAAAAAAATGTGTCGACAAAGAAGTTCTTCACTGGAGATGACGTGAGCTGGCACACCATCCTGCGTAAGCGTCACTGTGGGCAACAGATATGGTTCTTGCAGGCATGGCATTACATTTTCCAGCAGCAGTTTCAAGTAGCGTTTGGTATTTTCACAGCAGCTGTTTCTGATGTACGGTTCACCAAAGAAAAAAAGGCACAAGCATGACGGATGCAATGAATCCACACGACGCCGTAATTCCTGAATGCAATGGTTTCTCTGTGTACGCATGTGAATTATTGTACGCTTATATACTGAGTGGCCACTTTATTATGACCACCTGACAGTTTTAAGCAAATAAGTTATGACTGCATGCTGTTGCCGCCAGAGGGAGAGGCTAGTATAAAAAGGGAAAACTTAGTGCTTGCGACAGTATTAGAGGTTATTTTGGAGTGACGAGATGGGTAAAAAATGCGATTTGACGAACTTTCAACGTGGGATGATTGTAGGAGCTCAGAGCCATGGGGCGAGTATCACCGAAACCGCCGCATTCGTGAAATGTTCCAAAACAGCTGTTGTTAAAGTACTTAAAGACTGGACTGTCAGCCAAAAAACTGGGTCTCTACGTGCAACGTGTGGTCGTCATCGACTAGTGACTGCTCGGGCGGAACACAGAGTGTATCCAGACTAGTAACAGACAACAGAAGGGCAACAATGCAGCAAATTACAGACCATCTTAATCAAGGATCTCCTCAAATGATCTTTGCACGCACTGTTCGCCGTACACTGCCTCGGATGGGATATGGCAGCCGAAGGCCTGTTCGAACACCTTTGCTGTCTGCAGTTAACAAGAAAAAAACGTCTCCAGTTCTCACAGGAGCACAAGGATTGAACAGTCGATAATTGGAAACAAATTATGTGGTCCGATGAATCACGTTTTCAGTTGCACCATGCCGATGGCCGAGTGAGAATTTTGCGGAAACAGCACGAAAGCATGAACCCCAAATGCATTGCTATAACCCTTCAAGCTCGTGGAGGCAACGTTATGGTTTGGGGAATGTTATCCTGGCATGCTTTGGTCCCTTTAATTCGTGTTGACCAACGTCTGACTGGCATATCATATCTAAACTTTGTTGCGGAACAAATGCATCCTGTCATGTGGATGATTTATCCCAATGGCGATGGCTACTTTCAACAAGATATTGCGTCCTGCCATAGTGCTCTTATTGTACAGGATTGGTTTCAGGAACATGCCGGTGAGTTTACTTTGCTTAGGTGGCCCCCACAATCTCCAGATCTCAACCTCATTGAAAATTTGTGGGATGAAGTTGAACGAGCCGTCAGACAGCTGGATCTACAACCCTGCAATCTCACACTCCTGGAAAGTGCTATTCATCAAGCATTGTCTCAGATTCCACAAACCACCTATCAACATCTTGTGGAGTCCATGCCACGAAGAATCGAAGCAGTATTAAAGGCAAAAGGTGGTCCAACGATGTACTGAGGGGTGGTCATAATAAAGTGGCCACTCAGTGTATAAGGCAATTATGCGTATTGACAGAGCCGTGTAACAAAAATTGAGCTTCGCCTGTCCGCAAAACACTTCGAAAACACTGGGGATCCTCAGTTCTCTTTGCCAGAGCCCATTTGAAAAATTCTTTCCGCTGTGTGGTATCCGCCGATAAGAGCTGGTGTAAAGTTTGAAGTTTGAATGGGTAGACATTTTTACACACCGTGAAGGATACGATTTTCCGATGTTCTCGGTATGTCCAAACATGTTACCGGTTCATGAGCACAGTCAGTTCGACTTGGGTTTTTTTTTTTTTGAGATGTTAGTTCGTCCATTTCTGGTGACACAGCATTTGCAAACAGGACTCTCTTAACTACAGGTTTGACTAATCCCAAATTTTCTGGAATCCGAATCCGAATCCTAAGCCTAAAAGGTTCTCGAATACCTGGAATCTCCCGAATCTCGAATCTCTCGAATTCTTCACACAAGAATTATTATAAGAAACAAAGCGAAAGAAAAGATTTCTACTTAAAATTAAAAGTTTTTAATTGAAACGAAATTTGAAGTCTGTGTTTAATGAAGAACAAATTAAAGATCACAGTTTTCAAAAAATATACTATACCCCTACTTATTAAGAAGATACAAATGAAATTTTTAATTTACATTAATTACATGAAGTACATAACTCTTTAGTCTTGAGGTTCATTTCCATTTCTGAACATAATTTGACAAAAAATAATATTTGAGTAACAATTCCAATTTTTGACATTTTTTTTTAATAACAAAAAGTTCCAAAACCTTTTTAAATCAAAGCAAATGTAGAGGTAGGGAGGATTATTTGAAGAGTTAATGTAGATAAATACTAAACATGCAGCACTAAATTGAGTAAATTCTTTCCAGAAAATTAAGAAAAATCAGAAACATGTTTCTTTTAAAATTTAATAAAAACACTAAACACTGAACTCTTTCAGGGCAACGTAAAAAAAAATCAGAAACCTTTAATGGAGATTTCATGCAAAAATGCAAAATGACAAAAATTCGTCAGACTGACAAAAATTCAAACAAATATCGCTCTACAACAAGCACCAAACGCAAAGTTTTTTAGGTTAAGATGGGAACGGCGAAAAAAGCGCGAAGATTCGAGTTTTCGAACTTCGACTCTTTTTCAAGATTCGCGGGATTCGAGGATTCGAATGTCCCATCAATACTCTTAACAATAGTCACCCGCGTCGGGGACAATACAACAAACATCCAGTTTGTCAAGTCGTCTCACCAGATATCGTTAGACGACTGGAAGGCTCTCGGCTTTTCTTGTGTTCAAAACTTTCTCATAGTTACTGTAACCGATTCTTCGCTGACCTAATATACTGTAGCTTTGCTAATAAGGCTTTACCTGGCAAAAATAACATCGCGGCAACACTTTTCTTGAAAACCGTTTTCAATAACAAGAGCGCCAAAGGCAATTCACAGACGATTAACAGCGGCAGCGTATCACTTAGTGGTTCTAAGGTATGATATTTACATATCTCTCGAGTTTGCATGCGTGTAAAGCGCCGCCTCTCGTCGTATTTTTGAACTAATTTTTTTTCCGTGTCCGAACAAAATCTCCCTGCTAGTTGATGCTTTTCGTGCGAACCGTACTGAAAATTCACGCATTTGTTAATTTCTTATAAACGTTTCAAATCCAAGTAGACTGAAGAGCCACCTTGTACTTATAAACGCTTTTCTAGCTATCTCTGCTTCTAAAAGTCGTAGTTAAAAAACTCTTCTTTCTCCAACGCACAGTTCCAGCTACAGAGAATATTTTGTGCATGTTTTCTACTTTTTCAAGATACAGCTTTGATGTTAGGGGGTTTTAAATGGATATTTCCATTTATAAAAATCCGTGTGCAGAAATCATTCCTTGCTCGGACACCCTTAACTGTGAAGAACCCTTTACGCCCAATTCTCTCATCAAAACTGTAAAGACTTCCATCTAGAATCGCAAAGTTACATCAGGCTTTCCTCCAAATCACAACATCTAAATGATCGGTTTGAAAACTTCTTTTGTATTCGGTATCTTCCGCTGCGAGGAAAATTTTCTGCACAGTTTGCGATTTGTCACAAAACACTTTCCAGTTGTTTATGGGCGTAAGCACCTATTTGTACTTCCAAATGTTTTACCGATTCTTAACATCGAAAAACATTTTTTCCACAAATCTAGTTGAAAACATATTTTTTTTTATTGTTCCTACTCAGAAAGAAGAACATGAGCACAGCGTGCATTTTAAATGAAACGTAATTTTCATACTAGGGATGAAAATATACCTACGTTTTCTTTATCGCTGATTCGTTCTCTTCTCAAGAATCGCTGAAAATTTGTTTTTTTGTTAAGTACTGGTATGTAAACCTGATCGGGATT
The DNA here is from genome assembly GCA_039090855.1 of Macrothele yani. Lineage (NCBI taxonomy): Eukaryota > Metazoa > Arthropoda > Arachnida > Araneae > Macrothelidae > Macrothele > Macrothele yani. Next base: position 203,740,339 of record CM076990.1, read on the forward strand.
CGGTATTACGGTGAATGATAAGCTATGGCTATTTATTTCTTATTACCTGGACGTAAACGTATAAGAACTTAACAAACAAAACAGATTGAAATAGGACATGTAAAACATCATCCAAGCATACATAAGACACACTATATCTCACGCGCACTACAAATGGTCGTATTTCGGTGTACATGCGTATGATCAGCTGCTTCTGTTGAAATGAAAACCTTTTATTGAAAAAAAAATAGCATTTGGAGTATTCACAAATAATGGCACCAATATTTCAAAATCAATATGCAATTCGTTTCGCAGTCTTCCTTTTCTTATAACCAGTCCTCATCATACAATGAGATGAGATTTTTCCACACACTGTTTGCAATCGAAATTACTTAACAAAGAAGGAGTTGACGACAGGACTAGATAACTAAGCGCATTAAAAAAAACCCGCTGGTTCCCTTAATTTTACGTTGAATGGATTTGTCCCACATTAGTAGTTTTTTCCTCATTTTTATGCTGTGGAACAGAGATGTAATAATAGAGTTCATTCTGTGACAAAAAATAATTCTGTGTGCTTGCGAGAAAAAGATTTAAAGCAGTATGTAAAATGAATAAGAAATTAACATAACGGAATGACAACCGCTGTTCATAGGGGTTTTTTTCGGGTCTCACTGCGTATTTAACCCTTTAACGACTAGGACCCAAAAATCTTGTGTTGCCCAGAATACCACAACGCCCGAAACTGTCGGCGTTGCTCCTGTCAGAATTTCTCCTCTCCCCATTACAAATTAACAAAAGAAGGATCAGTACTTGGTCACAATACGAAGCTTCCGATCTGTAGACTCAATATGCGCACCTCGTTGATTCCACGATAAATGAAATCGAGACTGTTTTGAAGGCCAATGGAGGCCCAATATTTTATTAGGTAGGTGTTCCAAATAACATGCTACTTTAGTGTATGTGTGACGCTGAGGATGTGAAGCTTGTAATCTTCGTTATTTTGATTGAGACTCGACACAAAACGACGTTTATCGTAAGTTGCGGGCACTCTTCTGAAGAAAACACTGAAACATTAATATCTTAATAATTTCTTCTCCTTTCAAATTATCAGCAAAATGATATCTCTCACTTCAATTTTTTTCATACGAATGCCTTTCGACAATGCATTTCCTAATATTTGGCTAACCGAACCTCATTAGCGTAAGGTCCCTAAGCACAACGAGGTACATTTAAGGATGCAGCAAGAGCTATTTGAGTTCACAAAAGTCCACGATCAAGCATTAAAACATGCAATAAATTGTTTCATGGCAGAATAGATTCTTAAAATATGATAAAAACGAAAAAAAAACTTGTTTTTTATCATATTTAAAAAAATTGAAATAGAGATAATGCAACATCATTATTGAGAAACCTAAAGAACATGATGGAAATTTTTCCTTTCAGTGATGTTTCATCAAATGCCGTGCGATCGAGGGGAGTAGGGCGCTGCAGTATTCAGGAAGAACCTTGGCCTCTCAGCCATTTACAAGGGTTACACTTAAGCGTCCATTAACCAGATTTGGTAGATTAAGTACTTGATTTTATCGGCTTTTTAAGGAAACACATTGTTCGTTCTGGATGTTACTCGTTCTCAGTAAAAAAATCTGGCAGTACGTGCAAATTAAATACACTCCGCAAATAGTAGATTCTTACGCTGTATGGTGGGGAAAAAAGAACTGTAACTCTCGCTGAGAAACGATTGTTTAGAGATATCTGTTCTAAATTTGCCATGACTTTCAGGATTTGGTGGGAAATACTAACGGAAAGTAGAAAAGTGCAAAGAGTACAACTATGTTGAGATCTTTCTCGTGTCCATGAAAGTTCATTTATAACCATGCCACATCATAATGTTAAAATCTTCGTGCTATAAAGTCAATAATGAGATATTTGTAAAGTAAATTAAAATTTCGTATTAAGAAATAGCATGCAGTTTTTATTGAAGTTGTGACCTAATAATCGACTGCAGGAAAGCTTGAATGGCTGGGTAATGTTACAATGGCTGCTTAATATATTTATGGATACGTGCATGCGTGATGCCAAAGTGGACAATACTGGTTTGTGTCTTGGTAATGACCGTGTGTGTAGATTGCTATATGCTGATGACACAATCCTGTTGGCAGAGAGTGAAAGCGAGTTGCAGAGTATGTTGTGCTGAATGTAAGAAGTTTGCATGAATTTCAAACTGAGTATAAATAAGGGAAAAAACAAAGTTATGGTTTTTGAGCAAAGAGCTGTTAGTACTGAATGCAGGATAAGACTAAATGGCGCCGTTATTGATCAGGTAAGCGAGTTTGTATATTTGGGACGCATGTTTTGACAGAGAGAACAAATTAGATGGTGAAATTAGTAGGCGAGTGAACTCTTCATTAAAAGTCATAGCTGCTTTACAGGATTTCACAGGAATGATAGGTTCTCAAGAAAGTCCCGAATGGCTGTATGGAAAGTGTAATTGTTCTTACTTTGATGTACGGCAGTGAAACCTGGGTGCTGCAGAAAAGACATAGAATTCGTGTACTGGGGAGATGCGTCACTTACGGGAGGTTTGTGGAAAGACACACTCTGATCATGTGAGAAATGAAGATGTGTTGCAGATGTGCAATGTAAGGCAAAATGTTATTAGTAAGGTGGAGACTAATATTCTTAGGTGGTTTGGTCATGCTGAAAGAATAAGTGATGAGATGATTACTAAGAGAATTTATTCAGACCAAGTGGTAGGAAAGTATCAGGCCTGAAGGAGTTTGGGTTAATCGAGAGAGAATTAAAGCCATTAAGTTTGCTGATGACCAGGCAATTGGTTCAGGACAAGCCAAATCATTACAGCGCATGATGTCAAAAATACACAAAAATGCGGATATCTATGGAATGAAGATAAATAAAAAGAACACAAAGCTAATGGTAATAGGAAAGGTTCCAAAACATGTTTTCAATAAAATTAAAGAACAATGCATTGAACAAGTTAAATCTTTTAGCTATTTGGGTCAAATTATTACTGAAGATGCGAGATGTGAAAAGAAAATTAGAATGAGACTGACGATGGCAAAACGGCTTTTAGAGAGACTCAAAGACTACTGACAGCCAAAATTATAGATCTAAAACTGAGAAAGAGAATTTTAAAGGCATATGTTTGGCCAGTAGCTCTCTACGGTTCTGAGACATGGACACTGACCAAGAGGGAAGTGAAAAGGCTGGAGTCATTTGAGATGTGGAGCTATAGAAGAATGGAGAAAATAGCTGGCCTGATAGAAAGACTAATGAGGAGGTTCTAGAGAGAGTGGTAGAATCCATGAATCGGATCAACATGTTAAAGAGAAGAAGAATATTATGGATGGGACACACATTACGCCATCAAGGCCCGATTCTGAATGTTTTGGAAGGGAAAATTCAAGGCAAAAGAGAAAGAGAACGGCCAAGGAATAGTTTTGTGGCACAGTTACTCCAAGGCACTAATACTAGGACATACTATGATTTGAAGAGAGCGGCAGAGAATAGAGAGGGATGGAGAGACAGAGTAAATCTACTGAACAACCAGTCCTTGGACTGAGTAACCAAGAAGAAGAAGATGGCAGGAAAGGCAGGTACAGAAAGGCCAAGGAGATCATGGGAGGACCAGATCCAGGAATGTCTACATGAGAAAAAGATAGTGAGTATGAAGTACAAAAGGTCTTGTGTCGTGTGTGCAGCGTGTGATGGATGTTAATGAAGCTCAAACTGTGTGCTGAGATTGCTGTAAATAGAGACGCCTGGTACAGCAACAGTGAGTTCTTTCTGTGAGGAGCTAACCTCTGAATATCAGAGAACAAGTTAGTGATATATGCACATATGTATGTATGTGACCTAATGTTAAGGGAATTACGTTATCTCCCAATTGGTTTTTTTAAAAGCCGTTGTTATTCGGACGTACTGCATACTGTAGGCCAACTTTAAGAAATAATTTGTTGAGAATGTGACAGATTATTTTCAGAATTATGCATTCGGCAGCACAAAAAGTAATGATCTCAAGGTTCGAGCTTTGTCTGCAGAACAATGGTGATCATTTTGAATATTTAATTTGACGTAACTCCATTTTTCCCTTTTTATTTTGCCGCCCTTTTTAAATTGTCACTTCATCCCTTTCCTCCTTAAAATTAGGCTCAGCTTAAAACTTGCCTCAGACAGAGAAAACGACGGTTCCTTTAATTATAACCATTCAAATATTTCCAAGTGTAACGTAATTTTCTGAATAAAATTTTATGGAAGACGCTGACTAATAAAGTTTCGGTCTTTTTTCTGAACTTATGGGTAAAGGTATCGACATCTTCTGAGAGTGAAAGCATGCCATCATATTGTATTTGGACATCAATGATTTATGCTCGAAATTTCGGACTTTTATAATCAGTGAGACTCATAGAATGATCTGGAAAAGTAAGAGTCAACAGCTGCATTGCCACCAGGCATGAAACTTTGCCAAACGTAATTGCACGTTTTTTCGACTGCACTCATCGCTATTTTTCATCTAGTAGATAAAAATAAACATATCTAAGTAACAGCACGTGGTAAATTACCTCCGTGTACACGACATTTGGAAAATTACGTTTCGCTACACTCGCCATTTTAGTTAAAGGCCCTTGAATTAAGTGTCATTATACCAATTGACCTTTCACCAGTGAGACGAATCCTCAAACATCCTCACAAATTAATCTCTCCCCAATCTTGTATCACATTTCATTATTCTACCAGCCTCACAGAAGAGAATGTCGCCGTCATTTTTTCTTTGCGTATTTTTGCTCTTTCTATTCTAGTAACCCCTGGTCACAAGACACGCGCTTCCATTTTGAATCAGGCTAATGATTCGAAAAGTTCATTGCGTGCAGGAATTCGACGACTGCCCCGGGCCTTTAAAAATGCATTAAAACGGTGTTGGCACTTTGCTGCGAAAGCTTAATATTCCTAAGCGTTATTCACTTCCATTATCATTAATCGTTCATTAAGAACGTGTTGTAATTAAGTGTAACTGTAAGTATCTGCGTTGAGAGTTTGTGAGAGATTTTAATTCTGATGCGCGATAACTGCAGATCCATTAGGATTAATTAACAGCTAACAACGATGCAACGATAATTAAATATTAGCTCGGAACTCCATTTCACGAAACAGAATTGCTGGAAATGAGCTTTGCAGAGAATTTGATTGATCTAATTGGAAGTCTCTTGAAAAAGAAAGCGGTTCAGGGTTTTTCACATTGAGCTGTTAACCACAATGTATATGCTTCTGAAGATATGTACGTCTTACCATATTCATGATTACGAACCTGAAATATTGGTAAATTCGGAACTTGATTTTTAAAAATGCTGTGAATGTTTCTGAAAGGAAATTTCGTGAATTCGTTTACTGGTTTTTGAAAATTTATGATATTTAGATTTGACGAAATTGCATATAATTATTTTTTTAATTGTTTCTATGATTAACGACCACCATGAGCATCTGCATATTTATGCAATCGACTGCCCTTAATTTCGGGTCGCTGATTTCAGGAATTATCATTAATCGTTGAGACAGCGCCGTAAGTCTAGTGCACCATCTATGCCATATCCAAGATTCGAGCCCAGGCCTATTTCTAACGCCTAACCAGAAGCTAACGTATCTGACGTCTCGTCCACTTGTTGGCGCAAAGAAATTTCGGTTTCTTGGCAACAAAAGGTCATGACAATTTGCGGCAAAATGAAGTTGAATAAGACGCAATAAAGACGCAATAAAAAATAAAATAAAAAATTAAAACACGCAATAAATTATTTGATAAAAATGAAGAAACATAGAGTGATGGAAGAAGTGAAAAGAAGAATAGGAATGGGATGGTCAGCTTTTCGAAAATTGAAGAGATCTTTAAACAGTAAAATAAAGCCTGAGAATAGAGAAAGACTCTTCGACCAATGTCATTGCTTGCCATTCAAAAAAAAAACAAAAAAACATAAGAGGTAAAATAAAAAAAACAAAGAAACAGAAACAAGAATGGAAAGATGTCTGCTAAACATAAGACTCAAAGATTAAGTCAAAAATGAAGAAATAAGAGCTAAACCAACATTTTTAGATATTGGAGAAAACAAACTTCGAAAGAAATGGAAATTGGCTGGACACATTGCAAGGCTGAAGTACAATAGATGGACGAAAGTTATACGGGAGTGGCGGCCATACGAAGGTAAAACATCAGCTGGATAGAAATAGATGGAAAGAATTGGGCCAGAAGTGGCCATAAAAGGATAGAAATAGATGAAAGAATATAGCCAGAAGTGGCCATAAAAAGGGTTAAAAGCAAGATTGAATTATTTAGGGGATTTCTGTTTGTTTTCTTCCTTAAAACCTCACACGCAGTTCGGTATCACATGTCTAGCTTCAGAAGATATTGAATTATTACTCAATCTGTCATTTAATAATTTCAACTTCAGTAAAAAATTTTCAAGAAAATATTTTCCCTCTGCCTTTCCTCGGCAGAAGCGCGTTTACCTTAGTTTTATCTAAACCGGTCTGTTTTAAAGGACATTTTTCAAAACAAAATCACAACCTAGACAATGTATTGATACATACAAAATCTGTTGTGGAATTCCTTGAATTTGGGGCTACATTTGATTTTGCTATTTTGACGTTCGTTCTCCAAACTCATAGTGCTTATCACTACGCAAGAAATTTTTTCAGTTCGCCAAGATGTTGAATAAGGTATAAAACATGAAATTTGAGTTTCACACGTCTTATAAAAGGGATTTGGTTGGTTGATTTATTTTTATGGCGCAAGGGCCATGTTCAGCCAAAGAGCGCCTATGAAGGGGATTTGTCTGTGTTATATTTATTTTCATCAATGAATAACTATTGATAACCTTTGGTTGCCGATTAAAGATATATAAATTGGTGTCTCTCAACGTCATTGTAATCGAAATAACAGAAAAGTTGAGACACCATGCATATGAAAACGAAATATAAGAGCTATTTGTTTATTATCATAAGGGAATCAAACAAGATATCATGAGAGGTTTCCAATGCCTACTAAGACTGGTGTTCGTGCCATACCACTATTATACCCTGATGGTAGTAAGGGATATTACATGGAAATGACCAAACGTTCTTTTGAGATCATAATTATTAAACACAAACCAGATTCACAGCATGCCAAGTGAACAATAGTACTGCCCACAGAAATAAAATTCGAGTACGCTGTCCTAGGTGGAATGGTATTAAAAAATTAGCACCCTGTTCCAAATCAACAGCCTTTCGGGAAACCTTGGAGATCATCACGGGGCATGCAACGACTGCGTCTATCCAGAGTTCTCACGCACTTGGACCCAGTTCTTTCATAACGTTTCTGCCTATGAAGATGCCGTGTGGCCAATCAACATTGAGCCTCCTGACTTCAAAAGCATAACACTCTCCATACCTAATAATTTGCTGTTATTCTTTGGTCAAATAATTCTCCCATTTACGTTGTGGTAACTTTTAGCTATTCAGTTTCTTTTCTAATGTCAGATTAGATGTCAGACTAGACTAGACAAAGCCATCTGCTGATGTGGAAAAGCTTGGAAAACTTTGATCCTTTTACATCATAGTATAAGTTGTCATAGCGCTCTAATAACTGTCCTTAGACCATTGAGCCACAGGGGCGGCAGAAATTGAGTCGGCGCCACGTTGTTGACAAGCTGTGAAGATTTGCGATATAGGTGGAAAGCATCTGAAGTATTAAACTCATTAGTCGAATCACGTTTACCAATAAGTTCAGCATTTTCAATTGAAAATTTGGGGTAATTTTTGTGACAATGTTATGCGACAGACTACTTCTCCAGTTCACAGCTCCGTATGTAAGTCTTGTGTTTTTTCGCACGAAAACCTAAGACTCCGCGGGTCTTCACCATATATGCAAGCCCACACTGATAAGAGATCTGATAAATTTCTCCTGAATTTATGTCTTTAACATAGCCGTTTGATCCGTGAAATACCATATTATTTATGGGTTTGGAAATAATTTTGTAATTAAAATATTTGAGACCTTTTGAAATTTTGAAGCAAAGCTGAGGAGAAAATGGAATAACAGTACATTTCTCTCTTACTGAAATGTCTATGGGTGTGAGCGTGCAGATAGGCTTCGGTTTCCTAAATTTTTGGATTACTCTGTCTACAACGGAAGGACTATATCTTCTGTGTGCTGCAACTATTTTAAGAAAATTAAGCTCTTTCTGAAACGAATCCTCAGTTGAATCGATATGTATTGCACGATATACTTGTACACTGCCAGACAATTGCAAAAGACGGATGACAATAGCAACGATAGCAACCATAAAATGGAAGGCAGGAAAATGTGGTAATTAGCATAAGTGCGGGACACAGTAAGACGTGTTGTGCGTATGCAAATTTTGGATTGCCGAACTTGTTCGTGACGTCATAGCGCTGATAAGAGATATAAAAGATTTGACGCATATTGACCGTTGTTGTTCAAACGCAAAGTTGAAAGGGAAAGAATCAATTGACGAACTTGCAAGTTTCAGTACGTCTTCCCGACATCACCTACATGATTTTACGCGTGGCCGTATTATTAGCAAGATTGAAGAGGGGCGAAAAATAACAGATGTTGCCAGGGAGTTCGACGTCAGCCACAGTGTTGTTTCAAGGGTTTGGAAATCATTTCAAACAAATGGAGAATGTAGCAAATGTCACGGGGGAGGTCGTGTTCGCAGTACGACACCTGAAGAAGATCGGTACATAGTTCTATCAACAAAAAGACACCGGCGAAGCACAGCTTGTGAGGTAGCAAATCAGTTTATGGCTGCTACTGGCAAGCGGATCTCCCGAAAAACTGTCGCCAGACGTTTGCATGAAGGGGGACTATACGCCCGCCGTCCTGTTGTGTGCATCCCATTGTCCAGACGTCACCGTACCGCCCGTTTGCAATGGTGCCATCAACATCGCAATTGGACTGATAACGACTGGTCTGCTGTCCTCTTCTCAGATGAGAGTAGATACAGTCTATCGTCTGATTATCGACGACAACTGATCTGGCGTGATAGTGGTACTGCATTTGGCCAGCAAACATACAGGAAAGGGACCGATATCCGACATGTAGTGTCATGGTATGGGCTGGCATCATGATCAATGGCCGTACGCCCTTCTATGTGCATCCAACTGGGACTATGACTGGCCAACGATACATTAATGATGTTCTGCTACCTCATGTTCGCATGTTCCGTGGTGCTGTCGGTGATAGATTCATTTTCATGGACGACAACGCAACATGTCATCGAACAGTCGCTGTCCAGGGGTGTCTTGAGAGCGAGGATATTCAACGCCTCGTATGGCCAGCACGTTGTCCAGATCTGAATCCCATTGAAAATGTGTAGGATGCTTTGGGGAGGAGTCTTGCTGGTCGCCAATGCCCTCCAATAAACAAGGACACCCTCATTCGTGCATTGACAGAGGAATGGGATAAATTACCCCAACAGCTGCTTGATAATGTTGTGCAAAGCATGACACGACGTGTGGAATCTTGCGTCGCCCTCCATGGTGGCCATATCCCGTATTGACATCTTACGCCGGTACGCCTGCGGACGGTAATTGCATTTTTTTCACGTTTACGTATTCTGCACAAAATGACCTGTTTGTCCCTTGAACACGTTCCAAAGCCTTCTGGATTTCAGAGCACAATAAATTGTCTTTCTTGTAATGTCCTGGCATTCTGACATTATTTTATTTCACTTGGCATCCAACTACACTTACTTTTTTATGCGCTATATAGCCGTTTATGATCCGTCCTTAGCAATTGTCCAGCAGTGTATGTAGAAAGTACTGATTTCTTGTTTCCATGGGTGATTTGACTTCGCACGTGGGAGTAAGGAGACAGCAAATGGTTTCCGATAAATTGTACTGAAGGATCCGTCAGAGCGTGATACAAGGACACCAAGGAATGGTAAGCAGCCATTGTTTTCAATCTCACAAGTGAACTGTATATGAAGATCAATTGAATTGATAAGTTTAACTAGTTTACATGTTTCCAAATTAATGTCCTACCAGAGAACAAAAAGATCATCTACATATCAAATGCATACGCCAAACGCATGAAAACTTCACGTAAAATAGGCAACAGAGGGTTTCCCATGGTAAGGTTTGTTGTTGTTGGTAAAATCTTCCACGAAAAGCGAAGCTGTTTTGTCTGATGCCAATTTCCTCCAGCCTCAAATTTGTTTGTACTTCCGGTTGGCTGTAATGATTTTGACGAGACTTGCTTTCAATGATTCGTGAGCTCCAGTCAGTAGGATACTTGTGAACACGGATTTTACGTCTAAAGACAATATAAACTGATTCTTTTATGGATAGAATGAAAATACCAACGTTTACCTCAGTCAGCGGTTTATTAGACTATAATTTCGCAGAGCGTTTGGCTCAGCATCATTAAGCATCATCATCGTCCTGATGGTGTCGAGCCAAATTCTCTGCGAAACTATAGTCTAATAAAGCTTTGGTTGTGGTAAACGTTGGTATTTTCATTCTATCTCAGCACCACAAGTTCTGTAGTCATAAATAATATATGTTATATGGATATCGTTTTAGCCGATTGACAAACTCCATAGAATGTTTTAGAGCTGTTTTGTTCGAGGTCGTTCAGGTAGATAGTTTTGAACACAGAAACATGACCAACTCGTTTGTAGCTGAGCCGATATTGCGAACTATTGCACGGAATTACACGCCAAACTTATGTATCTTTGGAAGTGCACAGAAACGCCGACAACGGACACACAAGAGCTTCAGATGATTTTTTAAGCTTTGGGTAAGAGTAAAGGAACTTTTTATCACTCTCCGAGTTTCTTCTTCTTTCTCTGATGAATCATTTTTCATTTCTTTATACTACGTTTAAAAAGTTCCGGAACTTTTTGAACATTTGCCAAATGTCAGTGAATTACGTCACTCCCTGCTGAACAAGAGAAGAGCACGGTGACCAACCAGTCAGAACCGGTTTGATACAGATCCAACACGTACAGCGTATGTGGGTAGTTCGTGATTGCAGGCATTCGAGGCTCTCCGTTGCGAGGACAACGACGTCGAATTTTGAACAGCGTTCAAGTGCAAAATGTTGTGTTCTGCTCGGAAAATCTTTCGCTGAGACTTTTCAAATGATTAAGTCAGCGTACGGTGAGAGTGCAATGAGTCGAACTAGAGTTTATGAGTGGCATCGACGATTCAAAAACGGACGACAGAATATCGAGGATGACGAGAGGTCAGGACGACCTTCAACATTCACAACGGATGAACATATCGCCATTGTCAAAGAAATTGGGAAACATGACCGTCGAAAAACTATTGCAGCGATTGTAGAAGTTGCCGGCATCTTAGCTAGAAGTTGCCATGTCATTTTAACAGAGAAACAGGGCATTCATCACGTGTAGCAATAAATTGTTCTCAAAAACCTGACACAAGAAAAAATGGATGAGCGCATGCAAGTTTGCGAGGATAACATCGATGCAGTGGATCCAGATCCCGATCTCTTGAATCGATTGATCACTGGCGATGAGACTTGGTGCTTTCTGTACGACCCCCAATCCAACCGACAGTAAAAAGTGTGTAAATCACCGTCGTCACCACGACCAAAAAGGTTCAAGGCTGACCGCTCCAAAGGAAAGATCTTGTTAACAGTTTTCTTCGATTGCAAAGGGGTCGTACAAAATGAATTCCTTCAACATTGTCGTACAGTCACTACAACGTCCTGAAACGTCTCCGAGAATCAGTGAGACGCAAGCGATCCGGTCTTTAGAAGACCAACTCGTAGGTGCTCCATCACGATAATGCGCATGCTCACAGATCCCTCCTGTTGTCCGATTACCTGTCCGAACATCACATTCCCGTACAGCTTATTCCCCTGATCTCGCCCCGTGTGACTTTATCCTGTTTCCCCGCATGAGGAATTTGCTTAAGGGGCGACGCTTCTCAAGTTCCGAAGAAGTGCAACGAGCTGTGACGGAGGCACTCGAGGATGTTGCACAAGAAGGCTTGCAATCTGCATTTAAATCTTTGCATGAACGCTGGCAAAAATGCATAGTTGCACAGGGTAACTACTTCGAAGGAAACACCGCAAAACAGGTATTATCTGTACTCATTCGTTTTTAATATAAAAAGTTCCGGAACTTTTTGAACGCAGTAATATTAGCAGTTTAAGAAAGCTATCCGCAATTTTACATGCTATCTTCTTTAGAGAAACGGAATATATTCTCTGAAAAGCTTCTTATACAGTGCATATAAACAAGATGAAAAGTAGTATCTGTTGTGAACAATTACTGCGCACTTAGAAATAATATTTTGGGCCCTTTTCAACGGAGAACTACTGACGCTGGATGAGACACGTGACATTGCTGCAGCTGCCAAATGCTACTGATCACGACTCAATTGATAGAAGCAGGAAATGGTCCAGCATGATATCGTGGATTACCAGATAATATAATTTTAAGATTGTTTTTTTTTAATCATCTGAAAGTTTAATTGAGCTATCGCTTACAAGAGTTCACAACTTTTCATCTTCTTTCGGCAGTTTGTAGTGCTGCATGACTGGATATTTTTCAGCTGTTATCTGTTCAGAACAGATCTACACGTACGATAAAAATGATCGTGCTTTCTCAAGTGTGTCACAGTGATGTTTTTTTAAAAAGAAATTGCAATGTCCGTTCCGTTGAAATTTCTTTCGCATGTAAGCCTTGGGATCGTTATTAACAACAATAGCAAACATTTCGGCCGCTCATCTGAAAAAAATGCAGTTCACCTATCGAACACCCCTATTCTGTGCTTTGCGGTTCTCTTAGTAACCAATAACTCGCGTAGAAATTGCTAAACCTGCACGGAAGTCAAGTGCGTCATATGACTGAGGGATTTGTACCATTGTTACTCTTGTTTGATTTAGGGAGAAATGTTTTTTTATTTTCTCCATCTCTTGATAAATTCTTGAAAAACCTTTACCTTGTATAAGTAAGTTTATCTTGCACTAGATGAAACAACCCCCCCCTTATTCTAATGAAGGTTATCCCGCGATGACGCATATCTGACAGAGGAAACAATACGAGCTTTCAAAAAGAAAAGAAAATACTCTCATCCTTTAACTACAGGAAATAAAATCATATTTTAATTAGAATTATATCTATTCGAGTGAAGCAACTTGAAGACACAGATGTTTAACATAAGTTTATCACCAATGAGCAATTACATTATGACTACCCATAATGTAATTGCTAATTGGTGTTAAGACCGAACGGTGGCGCAGGAGATGTTCGCAGAGTAGCATATATACAACCCGAGGACCGGCTTTCGGTTAGTAGAGCGTTCGGAGCCATAATGAGAAAAGCTGCCGATTTATCGGAGTTTGATAAAGGACAAATTGTGATCGCACGGCGCCTCGGAGTTACGATCTCGGAAATGACGCGGATTGTGGGTTGTTCGAGTGCCGGTGTAGTAGGTGCGTAACAAAAGTGCTGCACAGATGACCAAACGACTCTTGTGACACTTTAGGTCCGATTATCCCAATAGCACAATCCCTGACTGCTGTCAGGTATCTGAACATCGTTGCAGACCAAGTTTACCCATTCTTGGCAACTGCTGGGGATGGTGGTCATTACCAACAAGATAATGCTCCATGACACACTGCTAGAATCGTCAAGGAGTGGTTCTAGGGACATGTTGGTGACTTTCTGTTAATGCCCTGGCCTCCAAATTCACCTGACATGAACCCAATCGAACATTTGTGGTTGGATTTGAAAAAGCGGGTTCGCGCTATATCCCCACCACCCCGAAATGTACGGAAACTGGAGGATATGCTGTTGACATTATGGTACCAGATACCCCAGGGTACCTATTGTCACATCAGCAAATTGATGCCTCGTCGTGTGGCCGTTGTTTTGCAGGCTAAAGGGGACTCCTACAGCTTTTTATTTAGGTGGTCATAATGCAATGGCCCATCGGCGTACATACATTAACACAAACATTCCGAATACACTTTGCTATTACCAAGCCAATGTTGTTGTGGCCGAGAAAGGACACTCGCAGCACCCTCTTTAATGCTCCGATAAAAAAACAACAACGTTTTTTGTGGTCACATTTCTTGCGGCACAGCATGTCGGCGAACCCTCTGCTGTGATCATAATGGGGCAGTGTCGATATGCAAACAAAGTTCATTACACAGTAATTCTTAACGAAGAGCTTTACAAAAAAGTAGTCTGAAGATGAACTGAACTTCGGTGTTCAAAGGACACAAATTTAGCACGTCATACATCGTGCTACAAAAATACGAAACATATAGCACCTGAGTTATTTCTTCACAGATGCCCATATCTACTTTTTATACCCACATTACTAATCTATCCGTTCTTTTCTTTTCCACACCTTACTCTCAACCCGGTGCTCTAGAAATCAGTTATCTGGCTAACCGTCCGTTTACCCAGGATTCCAGCTGATGAAGTAAGAGCTCTGCTTGTGTCTCACTGCGCTAGTTCTCTCCTTCCTTGGAGCCAGTGACACTAAATTAAGAACCAGTGATCCTTATAGACTTACATGATGCTCATGAAAGTGTTTAACCTCCCCCCTTCCTCGCAAACAAAACTGTCACTAATGTCCGAGAAGAATTCCGTGACCCAGAGAAGAATTCAGTATTATAAATTTTCATGTTCCGGTAACTTGCCGATAGTAAAAATCTAAAAGTTTTTCGTTTATATCGTTTTCATCTTCCTTCACTTGAAAATGTAGCTTCAGATCTAGCCAGTTGTCTCTGAATTTGGCTTTTATGACAAGCTTAGAGCGATTGGGACGTACGTCAGAGGTGAAGCACGTGTCAAGACGACAAATCAGCAGAGATACATTTCATCGGTACAGTTTAGTCGGTAACTGACTCCTGAGCAAGGATGGGGGGGGGATCCCTGTCCCAGACAAATTCGAGTTCTCACACGATGATGTTGACTGTGTTTTGACAATCAACGTTTAATATACACTGCTGGCCACTCAAAATGCAACAACAAGAAAGAAGCATCCGATTGGGCTGAAATTCGCAGCATGCGTCGCCCGCGAGTGGACATGCAAACGATTAGCATTGCAGGGCATATGCTATTCATGTGCGCCCAGCACGCCGTCGAGAAACACTATAAGAAGGGTGCACAGAAGGCGGGGTGTAAGTAGTGGAAGTATGTTGTGCTGCCGGACCTGTGCGTGGGAAGCTTCCTGATGCCTCGTCGCAGAATACGGCTGTCATTCCAGTACGTTTCGGAGTTCAACAGAGTACGAAAAGTGGCTTATCGCGACAGAGGTTTATTGCAGCAAGACATCGGCGCCCGTGCGGGACGAAATTCAGCCACAGTGAGGCGAGTATGGAATAGGTGGGTGCAGGAGGGACGGACGGACCGACGTGAGCGATTGCCGCAGCCGCGGCACACCACCGAACGAGAGGACCGGCATGTTGTGCGGCGGGCATTGACGGCTCGCACCACCACATCACGAACGTTAGCGCAGGAATTAGGGTGTGTTGCGCAACAACCTGTGTCAGCACTTACCATTTGACGTCGTATGTAGGAGCGGGGACTTGTCGCACGGCGCCCATTGCTCCGATTACCATTGACGTTACACCACCGGCGAGTGTGGCGGCAGTGGGCCGTTGAACGCCGCACCTGGACTACGGAATGACTCCAAAGAACCCCGCTTCTGCTTGCAACACCACGATGGCCTCTCGCCGCGGTGCCGCGTGTGGCGGCACCGCGGCGAGAGGCTGTATGACGCTAGCAATATGCATTGCCATACCGGTCCGTCGCCTGGCTTTATGGTTTGGAGCGCAATTGGATATGACACCCGCACCTCTCTGGTACGAATCGTCGGTACACTCAACAGCTACCGCTACATCTCCGACGTTTTGGAGCCTGTAGTCCTCCCTTTCCTGCAGGACCTGCCAGCGGCCAGGCTTCAACAGACAATGCGCGCCCGCACGTGGCACGCATCGTGCAACAATTCTTCACGGCCCACCAGGTGTCACTACTGCCGTGACCCGGCAAGCACTACCCGCGGCTACGACTGATGAACTGTGGCAACGTGTGGAAGCAGCCTGGACCGACATAACCCAAGACCACATCCAAAGCCTCTTTCGTTCGATGCAGCGGCGCGTAGCGGCCGTTATTGCCATCCATAGGGGTCTCACGAACTACTGATGTCTGCGTGTTCCGTAAGTCGCACGGGCCTGTAAGCTCAATCGTTTTATCTTTGTATCTGTAGTTATGTGGTCAGATCTGGCTTTTCTATCTCGTGTCCTTCTTGGTGTTGCATTTTGGGTGGCCAGCAGTGTATATTATATTGCCAAAAATCACCGGACACCCCTTCAAAAGCAAATGAACGGATCCGCTGCGTTGTTAAGATGCGCGGTACAGCTGCAAACGGTATAAAAACAAGCATGCAGCTATCCGCGATCATCTCGCACTGTGAGGTTGAGCGAAAATGTCGCGGCGGGAGAGAACTGATTTTGAGAAAGGAAAGATTGTTGGGTGTTGTATTAGTGGGTTGTCCATAAGAGAAATCGAAAGGCGTTTAAACATACCCAAGTCAACTGTTTTGGATGTACTGAATAAGTGGAAGACACGTGGCGTGCCTGAAGTAGCAAAGCGTACCGGCAGACCAAAGAAAATCAGTGCCATAGAACGTCGAAGCCTCAGAAGAAGCGTTTCAGCTAATCGACGGAGTAATGCACAATACCTCAGTGTACAGGTGAGTAAAAATGCTGGAACCTCGGTATGTACACGTACCATTTGCAGGTAACTTTATTACA
Organism: Macrothele yani; assembly: GCA_039090855.1. Taxonomy (NCBI): domain Eukaryota; kingdom Metazoa; phylum Arthropoda; class Arachnida; order Araneae; family Macrothelidae; genus Macrothele; species Macrothele yani. The sequence goes on from CM076990.1 coordinate 203,757,131, forward strand.
TGGGTTACGGCGGTCGTGCGGCTGCTCTTAACCCTTTCATCTCCACTCGGAATGCTACTCGTTGTTTAGCATGGTGTAAAGAACATTTATCGTGGACCATAGATCAATGGGAACGGTTCCTCTGGTCTGATGAATCCAGATACACGATCCGTCGGCCTGATGGCCGCGTGTGGGTATGGCGGCAACCCGGGGAACGCTATTTACCACAGTGTACTGTTCCTACGGTCAAGTGTGGAGCTGGCAGTGTACTCGTGTGGGGGTGTTTTTCGTGGTATGGTCCCGGTTCATTAGTCATCGTGGACAAACCTGTCAACTAGCACGTCTACCTCGACATTCTGGGCAATTATGCCATACTAACTCTGTGTTAATACTATGGAACCGAGCCTTGTTAGTACCAGAAGGATAATACACTGAGCCATAAAGCAAGGACTGTTACGGCGTGGTTTGACGATAATTCCGTATCGTGTGTGGACTGGCTAGCACAGAACCCTGATCTTAATCCCATAGAGCACCTATGGAATGAATTAGAGCGCCGCATTAAAAGTTTGGAGCCAACGCTTACTACTAAGCAGCAGTTAGCGGCAGCATTATGTACTGAATGGAAGCGCATACCTTTCGATGTGTTCCAAAAGCTTGTCGAAACCATGTCTCGAAGGGTCAGTGCCTGCATTAAGACCAAAGGTGGAACGAAACCGTATTAATGTATGCCAATAAATGCTGTGGTGTGTTTCTCTTCTAGGTGTCCGGTTACCTTTGTCAATATAGTGTATCATACATACAACTTACGTCCAATAAGTTACAGGACTGACCGCATAACAGACCCAACAGCAGTGGGATAAAAATATCACGTGTATGCCAGAAGATAGCAGTCCTTGACCAATCATCGAACAGCTGGAAACCTGTTTATACTGGTACCTAAGGCGGCAAACGGGAATTTAGACTGTCATAGCAAGTGCTGTCGTCCCATTTCACTTTAGCCATGGAAGAGCAGGGATTACAGGTCTGTTTTTGTTGGAAACTTGGTGAATCAGCTACTGAAACTTACAGAATGTTAAAAGAAGCGTATGGAGACACAGCATGATATCACAGCAGAGTTTTCGAATGGTATGCATGGTTTTGTGCCGGGTGGAAATCCTTTGATGATGATCCGAGATCAGGGCGATCATCCAGAGTGCGGACAGCGGAAAAATTGCGGAATCAGTTAAGGAAAGATCGCCGAATTACGGTGAGACTTTTGGCTGAGTCGGTGGGCATCAGAAAGTCTATCTGCCATGAGATTCTGCACGAGGATTTGAGAAAACGAAAACTTAATGCCAGATCGCTACTCCGCTTTCCGAATGATGACCAAAAAAGGAGGCTCGTTCACCAATATGTTCCGATCTGCAGGATCCTGATTTTTGCTCCAGAATTATTGCAGGAAATGAAATATGGTGCCTGAAGTATGATCCACAAACCAAGCGACAAAGCTCTGAATGGAGAGGCATCCACTCACAGTATCATGCAAATATTTCATCTATCAAAGCAGCCGTGACAAAACAACTTCAGGACATCCTGGAAAGTGCCTTTCAAAACTATTTTCAGGATCTTCAGAAACTCTGGAAACTGTGTGTTGATTCAGAAAAGCGGTATTTTGACGGTAACCATCACTAATTGTGAGTATGGTACTTATTTATATTCTTTATTGAGTCATTCTTGGAATTTTTCGGCCGCCGTGGGTTGTGTGTACATGTCACTCCTTGAGATTCAGGGTTTAGATGCTCAAAGAAAGCTCATCTGCTAGATTAAAGTAGTCTAAAACTGACGGAACTAGATTCTACTTATTGTACGTATCAAACGTCCCCATTTACATCGATCTAGTCATACAACTCCAGCTTCATTGACACCCATCACACAAGACCTTTTGTACTTCATACTCATTGTCTTTTTCTCATGCAGACATTCCTGAATCTGGTCCTTCCATGATTTTCTTGTTCTTCCTCTATCATTCTTTCCCGCAACTTGGGCTCAATAAATTTTCATAGTAAGCATCTCATCACTCATTCTTTGAACATGGCGAAACCATCTAAGAATATTTGCCTCCACCTTGCTAACAACATTTCGCTTCACATTACACATCTGCAACACATCCTCACATGATCAGAGTGTATCTTGTCACAACCCTCTTGTAAGTAACGCATCTCTCTACTGTACAAACAATTCCTACAAAGGTCTTTTCAAAAGTTTTGCACACTTTGGATTATCTTTTAAAAAACAAGTTCATTTCACAAGACATTATTTTATAATAGCTTTAAAGGCCTTATAAGTGATCTCCATGTTTCTTTATGACAGCGGCCCAACGTGTTTGTAAGTCTTGCATTCCAGTCAGAACACCTCCACTGTTGAGGCGTCGGATTACTCGGGTCACTTCATCAGAAACATCCCGCAGAGTGGCTTCTTCACTTTTGGGAACAAATCATAGTCAGGACTGTATGGTGCGTGGAAAAGCAATTCCCCTCCATGCTTTTACAAAATGTCTCTCACTGTACGGGTAATATGCGTCATTGCGTTGTCGTGCTGCTTGTTGCCCTACTCTCAGATTATGCGGAACCCTTTTGACAGCCACTTTTCTCTTCTGTAATGTTTCAGTTAGGATTTTGAAAACCGAAGCGGTAGACATGTTTCTTTCATATGCAATCTCTTCACATGTTTTTCGACGATCTTCTTATAAAATGCTATTGACGATAAATACAGAAGTGCCGTCCATTGCATCTGATGGCCGGCTCCCTTCTTGGGCCGCCTTCGATGGTTTCCCGACCTTGGCGGAAACGAGAACCCATCGTGACACTGTGCTACGCTCCACTACACTAACCTCACACACTTCACACAAAGCTTTATGAATTTCGGTAGGGGATTGTCCTCACAAAGTTTCAATTTTAATATGGGCTCGCTGGTCCCTACACGAGATCAGACCTGACTCGGTTACTTCCTCTATTTCTACGCCGAATTTTAAGGAACAGGAACAAATTAGCCAGCAAACATAGATACAACTTTGTACACTGAAATACACTATATTGACAAAAGTCACCGGACACCCCTTCAAAAGCAAATGAACGAATCCGCTGTGTTAAGATGCGCAGTGCAGCTGCAGACGCTATAAAAACAAGCCTGCAGCTGACCGCAATCATATCGCACTGTGAGGTTGAGTGAAAATGTCGCGGTGGGAAAGAACTAAATTTGAGAAAGGCAAAATTGTTGGGTGTTATATTAGTGGGTTGTCCATAAAAGAAACGGAATAGCGTTTAAACATACCCAAGTCAGCTATTTTGGATGTACTGAATAAGTGGAAGACACATGGCGTGCCTGAAGCAGCAAAACATACCGGAACACCAAAGAAAATCATTGATAGAGGACGTCGAAATCTCAAGAGAGTCGTTACAGCTAATCGACGGAGTACTTCACAAGACCTCGATCTTCAGGTGAGTAAAAATGCTGGAACCTCGGTATGTACACGTACCATTCGCAGAGAAATTTATTCCATAGGTTACCGTGGTCGTGCGGCTGCTCATAACCCTTTCATTTCCATCCGGAATGCTACTCGTTGTTTAGCACGGTGTAAAGAAAATTTATGGTGGATCGTAGATCAATGGACACGGGTACTAGGGACTGAGGAATCCAGATACACGATCCATCAGTCCGATGGCCGTGTGTGGGTATGGTGGCAGCCGGGGGAATGCTATTTATCACAGTGTACTGTTCCTATGGTCAAGTTTGGAGCTGGCAGTGTACTCGTGTGGGGTTTGTTTCGTTGTATAGTCCCGGCCCATTGGTTATCGTGGAAAAATCTGTTAATCAGCACGTCTACCTCGATATCCTTACCAACTGTATGGTATTACTATGGAACAGAGCCTTGTTGGTCCCAGCAAGATAATGCACCGAGCCATAAAGCAAGGACTGTTATGGCGTGATTTGACAATAAATCCGTATGTTGTGTGGACTGGCCAGCACAGATCCCTCAACTAATTCCATTGAGCCCCTATGGGGTGAATTAGAGCACCGCATAAGAAGTTTGGAACCAAGGCCTACTACTAAGCAACATTTAGCAGCAGCACTATGTACTGAATGGAAGCGCATACCTATTGCTGTGTTCCAAAACCTTGTCGAAAGCATGTCTCGCCAGGGCCAGAGCATGCATTAAAACCAAAGGTGGTTTCAAAATATCTTTATTCAAGGTAGAAATCAGGAGACGAACTAATAAGGACGTCTAAATACAAATAAAATACGATCAAAGATTGTTAAACCACTAAAACCTATATAAAAATATACAGCATAGTGCACAAGTTGAAAAATGGAGCAAAATTACAGCTCGTGATAAATGAACAGCGACAAGCATGTCTGGGCATTTAGGAAGGATTGTAACAAAAAACTTATTGCTCATAAGTGCATTGCTGTGCGATTAACAAACTTGTTCAAGAAAATATTGAGAGCTTCAGGAGACAACATTTCTCTTGAAGAAAAAAAAAATACAATAAGACAGTAAGGTGTAACACATCAGAGTTACAAGAATGTACAGTACAAAGCAATTGACAAACTGATCATAAGACAAATCAATGAAATGATGAATATCAGGGGAAGAACAAACTTGGACTTCCTGGTGTAAATATAATATATTACCTGTTCGGCAATATTCAAAAACAATGTACAGATATACAGCACAGTGTCAACATGTTACAAATCAAAATCGGACCATATACAGAAATGTAACACTATTCTGTTGACCAGATAGAAAATGTAAGTATAATAAGAAAACACACGATGAATAAAGCTTTAACATATTCTCACTATCCATATGTAGTAATAGAAGAATGATAGTACCAAGCATCACCTCACACAAAAGAACAAAATAGGTAAAATGTTTTTCAAAATATATTACTCATGAGTACAACACCATGCAATTGACTAACTTGTGCAAAAATAAATACAGTAAGAATCATTAGTCAACATGTCTCTTGAAAGAAGGTACGATATGACAGTGAGTTTTAACACAACATATTTATAAGGATGTACAGTACTATGCAATTTAAAAAACTGATTATCAGACAAATCATTGGAATGTTTAATAACAGGAAATAACTAAACTTGGACATTCTGATGCAAATAAGATGGATTACTTGTTCCGCAATATTTTGAAAACTATGTACAATTATACAGCACAGTGCAAACATGTTCGGGAAACAAAAGAGAACAAAATTACAAAAAACTACACTGCAGAAACAATTTCTATGTTTATACAGCACTATGCTAATGACTAACTGCAATATTTATACTCAAAATGTAAACTAAAGACGAACTAACTTGAACGGCAATGTAAGAAAAAAAAATACAAGATGAGTGTCACAAAAAACAATTTGCTGTGTAAACACGTACAGCCCTTTATAAAAAAACCCATGCGGTAAATTTCCAAGCTGTGCAAAGATCTTGAAAACAGATTGTTGATATTTACATATGCATTTCTGATTCAAAAAGGTCAAATACCAAATCTGCCGACCGTCAGGTACAATGACGCTGGCGAGCTGGTAAACCATGAGGCAGCCGGTGACCAGGTGGCAAGGAACTGGCTCTCCCGACGCTGAGTAACTGCAACAGAATACTCTAGCCGAAGTCGAGATGTCAGACGGTCGCGGAAATGGCATAATAATGCCGTAGAAGCTTCATGCACAGTCAGAGGAGTAGTCAAATATCTGCAGCGTTGATGAAACACGTAGATTACATGCTTCGCTAAAATAAAAATATAGGCACAGACTGATGGGAGCTTGACTGGGGGATAGTTCTGTAGCAGAAGAGTCCGATATGCATCAAATGTAAGATCTGCTGTAATGGAACATTGGGCGATAGTTAATGCCAAGTTCAGCATTGGGAGTAATATAACACAGTGTTGATAGACATGGGAGACATCAGCCTCCCGCGCACAGAAAGGGCAAAGAGGGGAATCGAGAAGAGACATTCGGAAAAGAACGGAGGGAACAGGAAGGCGGCGATGGAGGAAAAGCCAATGGGTATTAATTTCTAGAGGAGCAGAAAGAGGAGACAGGGCGGCTGACCACACCGTAGCAGTGGCAGCAGGGGGAACATCAGGAATGGGGAGAGGAGGAGAAGAATGGGACATAGAGAGGAACCGATAAAGAGCTGACACCGAGAGAGAAGAAATGGGATGAGCTGAGCCAGAAGTAAGCAAGAAAAGAGGAAATGGGAGAGAAGCAGAAGGAACAAAGGAAAGACCTGAGTGGGAAGCAAGATGAGGAAATTGAGAAATGATAGATGAAAGAATAGAGTCGTAGATGTCACGAGAGGAGGAGGAGAGGAGAAGAGAGGGAGGGAGGCTGGCGAAGGGTCGCCAAGAAAGGTCAGGGTTAGTGAGATCTTTAACTGTTACCACACCTGCTCGGAGCCAGGTAGGATAGGCAAAGTACGGAAGATGAGAGGGGTGAATAATCGAAGAATAAAAGAGGGGTTCAGCAAGGAGCTCAGTTGTGGAATCAGGTGGAGAACGAGAGAGAGGGAGGGAACGAAGGAAAGTTAGAGCTTCGCGGTAAACAGGGGGAAGTCGAATGAGGGTGAGGGGTCGGTGGTCCATGAGTAGTAAGGAGAGAAAAGAAAAGTTAGGGTTGCTCGGGGAGGCGATGACGTCCCTAGCTAAAACGGCATCTGGTACTGGCGACGTGAAGAGACGGAGAAAAGTAGTAATTCTGACGGCCTTGTAGTACTCCTGTGTATCAAGGAGTCCGATGCCGCCGTGATCCGGAGGGAAGCAAAGCTTTGTGACACTGACCCAGTGGTGGCAGGTCCAAATCAGAGAAGTAAGACATCGGGTAATTTCATGAAGGCGGAGTTGTAGAGACTTGACACCAAGCCAAGAGTGTGTGCACAAGGAAATCAGGTAAGTTCGAGAGAGGCGAGCTCTCTGGAAGAATGATGAGCAGAACTGGGCTCTCCTCCAGGAGGCAGTTGACCTGAGCAAGCGTGGGTGAATAGCATTCCACGTGCAGAGGAGGGCAGCTTGCAAGGAACCAAGATGAACTCCAAGGAAGCGCTGTGAGATGGACGACCAGCTTGCTCCCCAAGGGGTGTCTACACGATGTGCCCATGAGCCGCACCATAAACCAGTGCTTTTAGATGAGTTGAGCGCTGCACCGGAGCATGAGGCATAAGCTGCGAATAGACGTTGGAGACACGGAAACTGTGAGTCATGACGGATGCAGATGGTGACATCATCTGCGTATGCAACAGAGGTAGTGGCATGATGTCTTGTGCAGGCAGAGAGTGGTGGCAGAACTGCTTTAAAGGATTGATGTACAGAGCGGAGGAAGGGTTCAATTGCGATTGCAAAGAGTTGTCCGGAGAGTGGGCAACCCTGCCGCACTCCCCGGCGGAAGGGAATAGGCGCTGTGAGAAAGGTGGGCAGCTTGACCTGGAGAACGGCGTCTTGATAGAGTGAGAAAAGAAGAGAGACGAAGGAAGGAGGAAAACCGAAGTGAAGGAGTGTAGCCGATAGATAGGAATGTGAGATATTATCAAAAGCGGATTGTTGGTCAAGAGAGAGAAGGGCGAGGGGTTCAGAGCGAGATCGGGCAAGATGGATTAGATCATTTAGTAGATGGATGTTATGAGAAAGTGAACGGCCGGGAACTGTGTAAGTTTGATTTGGGGAGAGAATGTGAGTGAGAATGGGGTTAAGGCGTTGGGAAAGAAGTTTAGTATAAAGTTTATAATCTAGATTTAAGAGGGAGACAGGGCGCCAATTCCCCATGTCATGGAGATCACCTTTATTAGGGAATAGTACAACATATGCTACTGTGAATCGCCTTGGTAGAGGGGAGTGATTGAAAGCAGCAGAAAGTGCAGAAAAGAGAAATGGTAGAAGGAGAGGTAGAAAGGTTTTATAGAAGAGGAAAGTGAGGCCGTCCGGACCCGGTGCGGCCCTAGAGTTTAAAGAAGAAAACGTAGAGGATAGTTCAGAGAACGTGGGAGGAAGGAGGAGGGAAGAGGCAAGATGGGGAGGAACTTGTGGTAGGTTAGAAAGAAGTGATGCCAAAGCTGAAGAGGATGGCGGAGGAGATTCACAGAACTTCTCTGTATAGAACTTTCGGACCTGGGAACATAGAGTGAGTGGATCATCAGACACCTCTCCAGATGCAAGGCGAAGGTGCCGAAGTGAATTCGATGCTGTTCGTGTTTTTTCCATGGATGTAAGGAAATCGTAATTGGATGCGTCTGGCGATAGATGTTGTAGCCGGAGACGTCGTAGAGCTTGTTGAGCCAGAGGAAGGAGGATTGATCGCAGTTCTTCTTGATAGTGGCAGAAGAGAGGATCACTTAGGCTTAGGATGGAGAGCATGGAACGGACATGGTTGAGACGCATGTTTTGAAGCGTTTTTGCTTTAAAAGAAAGATTGCGAACGTGGAGAACGAGTTGCTGTTTAATGTCCAACCAAAAAGTCAGACCACAAGGAGCTGATTGAAGTTGAGGTCGTTTGTCCTCAAGGAAGGAGCGTACTGAAGTACAGAAGTCTGGATCTGTAAGAAGAGTGTCGTCAAGAGTCCATGGACGAATTGTACGGGGTTGTGCTGGAACTGCTTGAATAATAAGAACGATGGCACAATGGTCAGAAGAAGCTGTAGGAGTGATAATAGATTCTGTCACAGCTGTAAGCAGAGTAGATGAGGCGTAGTATCTGTCAAGGCGAGCTGTGTACGGATTTTGATTATGTTGCGAGCGCCAAGTATGTACAGTCGATGAAGGATGGAAGTGACGGTGAACATCAATGAATGAGTTGTCGGAGACCACTGACTGAAGAAGATTCACCAAGTTAACACGGCGTTCTCTGGTGGAAGGAGATCGGTCCAGGGTAGGATTCAGAGTGCAATTGAAATCCCCTCCAATTAAAACATGATCTATGGGAGGAATGCGAGACAAGGCACGACGAAGGCGAGTAAAAAGTATTGTCAAGTGGGTTGAAGAGCTTGGAATATAAATATTAAATATATGATAAGATGTGGAAGCTATGGTGAATGATGCACACTGTAATAGGTCTCGACATAAGTTTCGAACCGAAAAAGAGGTGATTATGGAGTTGAAAGTATGGCGGATACCTATAGCTAGACCACTATGGGATGATAGTTGGTAGGCGTGGTGAAATGTGTAGTTCCACTGGCGCCATCGTGAGAATATCGTAGTGGATTGGCAATTCGTCTCTTGTAGTAAGAGAAGATCAGCTCCTAACGGAGTGAGGTCTTCATGTACCAAGGCATTAGAAAATGGGGATGCAAATCCCCTGCAATTAAGAGATACAGTCTTGAAGACTTTTTTCCATTAATGCTTGCTGAAGAGCCTTCACAACAGGAGGAAATGATTTGAGCCGATTAAAATAGGTTTTAGCCCACGGATGTTCCTTGCGAAGGTGGGAGATGCATTGATTAAGGATTTGGATCTGATCATGCACTAGAGGGAGAAACGATGCATACTTTGAGAGTAAAGCATGCGTTGTGGAGTGGTCTGTCTTATGTGACAGGTATTGATGTAAATCTTCAAATGAAATCGGCCCAGTAGGAACCGAGCCATCCTTAAGGTATTCGACAAGATCCTCAAATTTAAGAGGAGGCTCTTCGTCGGCCTGGACAGAAGAGGTAGCAGCCTTTGATGGTGAATTCTTTCGAGAGGTACTACCAGTACGGGGAGAGGTGCGGGGTGATGCGGCAGTCGGCTTCTTCGGTGGGCGTCTTCGGGAAGAACCACGACGTTTCAGCGAAGGCTCAGTTGAGCTCTCATCAACTCGAGATTCGTGGCCAGAAAATCCGTCATCAGCAGATTTAGAAGTATCAATGATAAGGGCAGTGGAGAAACCCCCTGAAGGGGACTCCGCTACAGAATGACGACGCATGGGAAGCGAACAATTAAGTGAGGGAAAATCCAGTTGCCGGTCGAAGGATAAAGGGTCCGTAGACACGCGTTGACCAACTCCTGCAGTCGACGTTTGTGAAAGTTTCGATTCTGAAGCTTTCTGTGCAGTGGAAGAAGGTGTTGCTCGGCTCAGAAGAGGGCCAGAAGTTGTAGGAGAATTATTAGGAGCCTGTGATGCTAGATGTGGGTAATGCACACGTAAATTATTCTCTCCGTGGCAAAACGTGCAGTGGAGGAAGGTAGTCACTTCAATTCTCCTACGTTGCTGTCCACAACGAACGTTGAGCACCTTTGGGCAGGCGAGCAAATGTTCATCAGATGGAAAGATCACTCTTGCACTTCGGCGAAATCCTCCTATGGATTTATCGTCTGGATCTCTCGGCGCGGCTGAAAGAGTAGCAACTGGCCCAACAACTCGGCCGAACTTACTGAGTACAGTGCACAGCGCAACGTCTGACACCTCAGGTGGAACCGGATAAAATGTAACCTGGATTGGACGCTGAGAGACAGGTTCTGGTAGAAGATGGACGTCTTTGAGGGACAAACCTTCTGTCAAGACAAGATCCGCATGCTCTTTAAGAGCAAAGTACACCAACACAGCTCGAGGTTTTCGAGCCATGTGAGTAATACTGGCTCCAGCTGGAAGTATCTGCTTGAGAGCCATACTATATTCTTTCAACTTTGTGTCTGGGAGCGCATTAAAACACACTCCGAAGTCCATTCTGGAATAGAATTGTTTTCCCGCTGGGGAATCTTCGGGAATATCTATGGTGGCAGTAAGGCCATCAACAATGACGTACGAGTCTGGTAAGACTTCTGCAACAAACTTGGAAGGAGCTTTTGTTCCAGTAAGAGCGGCAGAGTATGCCCTAGGAGCAGGACTCGAGCGTGAGGGCTGCAACGCAACCGGCTGTTTGAACTGAGTTGAAGTAGAGGGTAAATTAGCAGCGCTGTCAGACACATCCATGTCTTCACTTAAAGCAACAGAGAGTTGCGCTGCACTGACGTCACTGGTCGAAGCAGGGCAAGAAGCTTGAGCTGTAGTTGAGGAGTCACTTTCCACTTCTAGTGGTTGGGTGACGTCACCTACAAGCATTGGAGGAGATTGGTCTCGTGTCGAGGAGGAGGAGGAGGCGGCAGGAAATGCCTCGCTGATATGGGCGTGGACATCGCTCTTATCAGCAGCAGCCGCCGCCATTGTTAATGACGAGGGCTGCCTGAGAAATCGACCAGCTAGGTCGACAATTCAAATGATGATAACAGAAAAAATAAACTACTCACCAACTTGGGAGATGTATCAAAACAAAGCACGAACCTTCAGCTTGAAGGAACACGAAAGGAAAATGACGAACCACACAATAAAACACACTAAATAGGCACACAACACGGAGCTCAGAAAAACGTGACTTAGGCCAAAGGTGGACCGACACCGTATTAATGTATGTCACTTAATGCTATGTTGTGTTTCTCCTCTAGGTGTCCGGTGACTTTTGTCAATATAGTGTATTACTGTCAACTGGCACAACGATTGGAGCGATTGCATCATCCTACGGGCTGCGCCTGCGCAGTGTGTAAAACTTTTGAAATAACCTGCATATGTTTCTGCAGTGTTCAAAGCAAAGAGGTCAACAGCAGAATAAGTTCTCCTCTGTCAATCAGGTTCATCTTATTCGGAACTTTTGAATAAAAGATGATTCACTGAGGTTTTTTATCACCTGCTGTTGTAGAAAAAGTCATATAAAATTCCGAATTGCATGAAAATTTAGAAAAAGTATCTGGTGGGCCCATCGTAAAGACCCACATCAATAAAGTATAGAATCTAGGAGCCTTAGTGCCATGAAGTAAATAAATCAGCGCAATGATCGATGAAATGTTGTGAAAATATTTTTTGCTCAGTCGAGAGGTAATTCTTATATTCCGCGTTTTCAGAACAAAGCTAGTATTTTCCCTTGATATTTTACATAAATTCTTCCAGATCTTCTGCATCTCAGAATGTTAGATCAATTTTTTCTTGTAATATTCCTAAAGAAACGGTCAGCTTTACGGCAAGGATTTTTTTTATCATTTTTTCTCCTTTTTTATGGCTCCAAATCGCTTCAGTCACGCTTTTGCCAACGAGGCGTTACAATTGGATCATTCTCAGTTTCGAGTGGACTATCTAAGTCATCAGATAACAGGGGTGGAGCTACTCATGAACAACACGCTGGAGGAAAAAAACCGGACAGATGGTGTGGAATAAATACCCTTCGATTCCTACGAGGCAGGTCCTTTTTTTATGACGGTACATCATGCAACTTTATCACCATCTTTTCCTTGGAAGATTTGCGTGACTTCACGCCTCAGGACTCCTCCCTCAAATGAATCACCTTGTGTGTGTGTGCGAGAAGTATCGAGGACCTTGGTAACACCTTGTCATTTTTCGTATTAGCGTGGACGCGTCGGTCCCTGTTATTACGGTGCGACATTTGAAGACACCTCTTTATGTATGCACGAGAAGCTGAGGTAAATTCTGATTGCTTTGGCTGAATACCTTTCATGCGAAAAAGCAGTTAAAAACAGACAACGTGGTGGTCATTTGCCAAATCGTTACATCTTAGGCCTGATGGACACTTCCTTAATTTAAAACGAAACGGAGACGAGAGCATGTCATTTTCGCTGGTGGCATCGTCACTTTGAAACGAAGATCAACGATAATTTTCAGCAGTATTCAATAACTACATACGAGAAACCTCATGCAATCCGCCATTTACAGTTTTAACGGTGAAAAATTAATTAGGTACCCTTGTGTTATAACACGGGATATCTTATTCATTTTGCTGGCTTTTGTACACTTTCCTTTTGCTTCATGAAAAGTTTATGAATTACTTGAACCAGGGATCTATTGCCCACACCCCAAAACCCCTTCAACACACCCCTAAATTTCCTCAGACACGCTCCATAAAAAGACCTGAAAATCCCTCCTTTGAAGGTATGTAACACATGTAATATTTCATTTTTCAAATATATTTTTCCTTATATTGTTACTTGCCGTTCTATTTGTAATTCTTGTAACACTGCGGTTTCTTAACGTTATGCTCCGAATAACAGCACAACATTCTTAATTATACACTGAGTGGCCACTTTATTATGACCACCTGACAGTTTTAAGCAAATGAGCTATGTCTGCACGCTGTTGCCGCCAGAGGGCGAGGCTACTATAAAAAGGGAAAGCTTAGTGTTTGTGACAGTAGTAGAAGTGATTTTTGGGTGACGAGATGGGTAAAAAATACGATTTGACGGACTTTCAACGTGGGATGATTGAAGGAGTTTGGAGCCATGGAGCTAGTATCACCGAAACCGCCGCATTCGTTAAATGTTCCATAGCAGCTGTTGTTAAAGTGTTTAAAGACTGGACTGTCAGCCAAAAAACTGGGTCTCTACGTGCAACGTGTGGTAGTCATCGACAAGTGACTGCTTGGGCGAAACGGAGAGTGTCCAGACTGGTAACAGAAAACACAAGGACAGCAGTGCCGCAAATTACAGACCATCTTAATCAAGGATCCCCTCAAATAAGCTCTGCACGCAGTGTTCGCCGTACACTGCATCGAATGGGATATGGCAGCCGAAGGCCTGTTCGAACACCTTTTCTGTCTGCAGTTAACAAGAGAAAACGTCTCCAGTTCGCACAGGAGAACAAGGATTGGACAGTCGATAATTGAAAACAAATTATGTGGTCCGATGAATCACGTTTTCAGTAGCACCATGCCGATGGTCGAGTGAGAATTTGGCGGAAACAGCACGAAAGCATGGACCCCAAATGTATCGCTGCAACCCTTCAAGCTGGTCGAGGTAACGTTATGGTTTAAGAAATGTTTTCCTGGCATTCTTTGGTCCCTTTAATTCGTGTTGATTAACGTCTGACTGGCACAACATATCTAAACATCGTTGCGGACCAAGTGCATTCTGTCATGTGGATGGTTTATCCCAATGGCGACGGCTACTTTCAACAAGATAATGCGTCCTGCCACAGTGCTCGTATTGAACAGGATTGGTTTAAGGAACATGCCGGTGAGTTTACTTTACTTAGGTGGCCCTCACAATCTCCAGATATCAACCCTATTGACAATTTGTGGAATGAAGTTGAACGAGCAATCAGACAACTGGATCCCCAACCCTGCAATCTCACACTCCTGGAAAGTGCTATTCATCAAGCATTGTCTCAGATTCCACAAACCACTTATCAACATCTCGTGGAGTCCATGAGACGAAGAATCGACGCAGTATTAAAGTCAAAAGGTGGCCCAACGAAGTGCTGAGGGTGTGGTGATAAAAAAGTCGCCACTGAGTGTATAAAGACCAATATTAGGATTTACAACGGCCAGAAGAGAACAGTCAATTTACTTAAAAACGAATGCCCGCATTTGGGTCTTCAAAGGACATCACACAGATAACTCGTCAATATAAATCTCAGCAGAAACACATGGGTTACCTTAACCCTTTAACCGGCTGGAACGAAGTAACTCGGGGTTAGAAAAACGGGCTGAAACCAACTCGAAGGAATATGTTTGCTGTCTAAGAAGTGGACCGAACGTGACTGAAATGAGTGAACTTTGAGCATCAGAAAGCGTTGCTTAGTTTGTCGTTCGAAGTGACTATTTTAGGTGGATAATTGTCATTAATCCTTTCTATCTCATTTCCTTTTTAGTTGTAATGGCTATAAAAATGGCGAACAAACCTAAGATAAGAAAGAAAATATGTGTGAGTCACTTGTTTCTACCCAATGGCATGTCTGAGGCACAGGGACTATCACTTCTCAATCATTCCTTCGAAGAAAGAATAAAGGACAATAAGGGAATCAGACTGTAGACTATAAAAGACTATAGTCTAGAGTCTGTTCGCTTATAGTCTTTTTTTTGCTCCAAGGAATGATCGGTACTACTGAAATAAGTGTGGTGAAAGGAATTGTTTTGCGTAAAGCTTTCGTGTAACCCGGCGCAATGTGAGCATTTCTGTTTGTGCAGCGCAAAAAAATTTGAGCACCATTTGGTTCAGGGGCATCGGCTGCTTAAAGAGTTAAATAGTTAGTAGCAATATGCTTCAATAAATACAACAAACTGAACATCTGTATCTTGAGGCTCCAAGAATCTCAAAACAATGTACAACTTCTTGACACATACCGTATATTTAGTTTTGGAGGAACAACGCAAGGTGGCATTAATTTTCCCTCCTTTACCATTGATCGCTCCATACACTATATACATCGTTCTTGTCTTGTCTAAACATACACGCGTCATTCAACTTGACCTCAAGACCCCTGCCAAATAACATTCACTGAGTGAGAAAAATATAACGTTAAGACTGAAACGCTTCAAAAGAATGAACTCAAAATTTACATTGGGAAGGAAACTAAAAATGAAAGTTAAATTAGAATTCTAATTTAACTTTCATTTTTAGGTATATTAATATACCTCACACACACGTCGAAGCATACATATACTGTATATGTATGTATACGAATTTTAAGTTTATGTGTTAGTCTTTTTTATTTACGCTTTCCAACTGTAGGTTGAAGAAGCGTATATGCTCCAGCTTTGTCCGTCTGTCCGTCCGTCCGTCTGCCCTTCCGCACGATAACTCACGTAAAAATGGTTCGATTTCGATGCAATTTCAGTATGTGGTGGGACCACATGGGGACGAACCCTGTTGAAAATGAACGAAATGGGGTCAAAGGGCAAGACATAGGAGCTGGATGCATTCCATTGCCCTTATGCGTCATAACTTATGTAAATATTGTTAGATTTCGATGAAATTGTAGTATGTGGTAGGGGACCACCTGGGGACGAACCCTAGTGAAAATGAAAATGGAAAAAATGGGTCAAAGGTCAGGACATAGGTTCAGGATCCATTCCTTCGCCTTTATGCGCTATAACTTACGTAAAACTGCTTCGATTGAGACAAAACTTTATTATGTTTTTCCGGAAGTATACTTTACCGGTTCTGTTGAATATCATCGAAATGGGGTCATCGAAATGGGTCAGCCATTATCCTCATAACTTGAGTAATAACTTCAGTAATGATTTCTGGTATTTTGGAAAAGCGTAACATAATCAGTGCATTGCATGATTTTACTAACTTGTTATCATATACAGCAGTTGTTACTAACAGTTAGCATGCACATGAATTGATCATCTTTACCTTGAAGTAAATATCTTGTACTAAAATCTATGTATTCTATATAACAGACTAATGGGTCCATTTCTGTTTTTCTTGCTTAAAATCAGTCATCGCAGCCACAAAACAAATAAATGCATCCTCATTTTTGTCCTAAAATATTTTCTGATATACTTCTGAATTATTTCATCATGCACAAACTTTGTGAAAATATCCTTATCTTCTGTTTAAGAAAGTCATGTACATACGTTTTGCTCTAGCCGTGTTCAGGGAAGCTTTTGGAAGTGAGAGATAAAAGTTCAGAACAGCACAAAAACAAAATAATCGCTTGTAGTTTTTGAAAAAAAGGATTCCCGCTTGTTACCATTTTTAACAATAAAAAACCCAAAACTTCGATTTTTGATGTTCCCCCAGTTTTTAATCCCAGGTTTAAAGCTTACGATATTTAACTACACTCATTGTCATAAAAATCCACGCACCAAGAACGAGGCGTCGGATTGAAATGAGATTTTAGTAGTGAGATGGTACATACCAAGGACAGAAGTGATTACAATATCACAGCAGCAGGACGATTTCCCGCGGATATACGGTATACATTCCGGTCGGGGTTAGTACCGCCTCGGAATCCTCGTGCTCGGATATATGCGGTGATACGGCATGGAATCAAAGAGACGCAGTTTGTTATCCTGGGACATATTAGCCCACACTTGTTACAACTTACACTCTAAATCACGAACACTGGGACACGGAGAAAGCTGGTGTTCCATCTGGTCCCACATGTGCCCGATGAGCGAGAGATCAGGCGATCTGGCAGGATACGGACACGCCGGAGCATGACGAAGACAGTCCTGGGAAACCCGAGCCGTGTGCGGACGGGCGTTATTTTGTTGGAATATGCCTACTGGCCGCCTCTCCAGGAAAAGCAGTACATGGGGTCGCAGGTTCTCCTATACGTAGCGCTGTGCTGTCAACGTCCCTCGTACCACTGCAAGGGAAGTCCGGCTGTCATATGCGATGGCTCCCCAGACCATTACACCAACAGTTCGAACGTGCGCTGCTGTGCAGCGAGCATGGGAATGAAGCGCTCACCTGCGGTCCTCCACACTCTGACACGGTGGTCGTTCGTTCCCATATAGAAGCGGGATTCTTCGCTGAACACTATAAGTCGCCATTCCGTCGCATTTCACGTTACTCGCTACTGCCCCCACTGCCATCGACGCCGACGATTATCAGGTGTTAATGGCAGAAAACGAAAGGACCGTCGAGAGTGCAGATTCGCCTCCACCAGGCGTTTGAAAATGGTTCTGGTGGTCACAGTCCCTTGTGCAGCTGTCACACGTCTCTAGATATTGGACAAGGATGTCGTTGCATCTGTGCGTGGCGCTCTCACGATCCCAAGATCCTGCTTGCTAGTGGTGTGTCTGGGTCGTCCATAGCCAGTCCGCCGTGTCTGGGTTCCTGCCCGTATCCATTGCTCCCAACACGATTGCACCGTACTGTCCGACCGGACCAAATGCTGGCTACACTGCATCTCTCATCCGGACAATACAGCCTCGTTCAAACTCCGTCAGTTGTTCGTACGCACATCTACGGCGGCTACTCGGCATGTCTATCACTCAGGGATCTCACCTAACTCTTACCGTACACTTCGGCACGAACGTGGAGATCCCTGCGTGGCGCCTTATAAGCCCCAAGGATTTCTATTGCAGAGCCGGTCTTGGACGCGCGGGCATGCGGAATCGCACAAAACTTTAATCATTTGCATGTCTGCCCTCCTCGTAGCTATTCGCCGAGTTTCGCGTTAATCGCACGTTTTTATTTTTGGTGCACGGATTTTTATGACAATGAGTGTATAAGATTTTCAGCCTTCGAAAACTTTGCAGTTATTTACTACCACATAAATCTTTTCAACAGCACCAAACATTTTTGGCATTTGTTTTTTCTTTTTTTTTTTATTTATTTGTTTAACTGTAACAATAGAATGATTGAATAAATCAGTTTACAGAGTAACTTAAAGTTTGTAACAGTATGGGAAGCCTAAGAAAAGGCCTCTTTCAAGAGTCCTGACGTATCTCAGGCTTCCCTGTAATCAATTCATAACAGTCAAGTCAATTGTATAATTATACAGATGTTAAATTCTCTACATGCTCATATAACATTTTAATCTGAAAATCAATTTTCTTATTGTTGAAGTATATATGATTTTAATTTTTTCTTAAATAAATTGAAATTGTTAATATCGGTTAATTCGTTTGGGAGTGCATTCCAGTACATTGGACCACTATATGTAATATTTTGCTCTGCCAATTGTGCTCTTGGTGTAGATCTTTGTAAAGACACTTTTGATCTTGTGTGATATAGATGTAATATTGGTGCTATTTTAATTATTTCAGTAAGATTGTAATTATCTGATTTTATACGTTTGAACATAATTTTTCCCAGACTGAAGTTATGCAATTGTTTAATATTTAATATTTTATATTTTTGTGGATATACCTTAGAGTACCTAAAATTATTTATTTGTATAATATTATCCTTGTTATTATTAATTTTAAGATCAATTAATCTAATGTATTTGTTTTGTAGTATTTGAAGTTTTTTGAGGTTAGTATTCGTTGTCTGGCCCCAAGCCAAAAAGCAATCATTTAAATATGGATGAATCAAGGCATAATATAATAACATTAAGGTTTTAATAGTTAGGCTGTTTATCACATTTCTTACTATTCCTATATTTTTAGATATTTTTGTTAGTAATGTATCTATGTGTCTAATCCATTTTAAATCTTTGTAAAGTATAATTCCTAAATAAGTAAATTTATCTATTATTTGAATTATTGTTTTGTCAATTACCAATTTTTCAATTATTTGTAGAGGAGATAATTGCCGAGTAAATATTACTGCTTTAGTCTTTTCTAAGTTTATTAGCATTTTATTTGCTGCCATCCAGTTAGAATATTTTTCGAGCAGTATATTTGCTTTATTGATCATTTCATCAATATGATTGCCATGAATTAGAATAGTTGTATCATCTGCATATAAAATTATATTAGTTTCTTTATTTACATTGAAAATATCATTTATGTATATGTTAAGTAGCAAAGGCCCAAGTATAGAACCCTGAGGAACTCCAGAGTTTATCTTTTTTTGTAGAGATGAATATTTCTCAATTTGTGTAAATTGAGGTCTATCTGTTAAGTAGTTTTTAAGAAGTGTATAAGAGGTGTCTCTTATCCCTATATGCATCAGCTTTTTTAATAATATTTCGTGATTTAATGAATCAAATGCCTTTGTTATGTCTAAAAAAATAGCTAATGTGAAGCTGTGATTTGCAAGATTCTGTTGTATGTTATTTTGAATTGTAAGTACTGCCATTTCTGTTGACTTATTTTGTTGAAATCCATATTGATACTGATTTAAAATTTGAAATTTTGTCAGATATGAAATTAATCTGGTATATATTAAATTTTCTAAAATCTTCGCAAAAGTAGATAAGTTTGCAATTGGTCTGTAGTTATTTATAATGTTTTTAGATCTAGATTTGTGTTTAGGAAAAATTTTACTAATTTTTAATTTCTCTGGGAAAATTCCTGTTTTAATTATGAGATTAAATATAAATAATAGGGGTTCAATAATAATTTCAGCTACGTGTTTAATAACTTGTGGGTGAATTTCATCATAGCGTGGTCCAGTATTTGTTTTTATATGGGTTAATTCAGTTAGTAGTTCAGTTTTTGTTATTTCCATAAGATATATAGAGTTAAGTGTAAGTGGTATTTAGTAAATATGATTTAAAAGGAGGATTTGTTTTTTTATTTTTTCATTTATAATTTTTGGGATTGAAATAAAATGTTCATTAAATAATGTAGCAATTTCGTTTTTGTTTACTGTTTGCTTATTATTTTGATTAATTAAAGTCTGGGCATGCCATTTTTGAAGAGTTTCCCAGAAGAAAATTTAGGTGCTTCCATGTTTTTATGGGCTGATTTTGGGAAAAGATATTTATGTAATAGTTTTTTTGTTACTCTGATTGCAGAATTTAAATGATTTCTATATGTTTTAAATTGTTCAAAGTCTACTTGTAGTTTAGTTTTTAGAAATTTTGCATACCGTTTATTTTTTTTGTTTATACGATTTATTAAATTGTTTGTGATCCATGGTTTTCTAAATTTTTTATTTTTTGTATTAGACAATACAATCACTGGAAATGCCTTTTCATAGAGTTTCTTAAATACTGAAATAAACAAGTCATATGCAATAACTGGAGAGTCTATGGTATCCAACTCAACCCAATTTATCTGACTAAGATTATTTTTAAAATATTCTAAGTTTGAAGTATTAATTTTCCTAATTTTAGAATTTTTGTTAGTTGTATTAATTTTAGGGTGATGAAAAGTATGTTTATATATAATAAATATTGGAAGGTGATCATTTAAATGATATTCAAGAACTCCAGAAGTAAATGTAGAAGTTTGTGAGTTTACTATACATAAATCCAATATGGTTTGAGAGGTTGCAGTAAAACGCGTTGGGGATAGAATTCTATTTTTTAATACAACTGAGTGAAGAGTATGCATAAATTTATTTGTAAATGGATTAACTTGAGAAATATCAATGTTTAGGTCTCCCAACATAAATATTTTTTCCCTGCAAAGTTAACATAGTTAGCGAGATCACTCAGTATCTTTAGAAATGCAGTTATTTCAGCATTTGGTGGTCGATAACCATACATTGATGAAGTAAAATTGGTTTTGGATTGTCAAGATTTCAATATTTTTATTGCTAATAGTGAATTCAGGTACTAAAGAGAAGTATTCATTATCTTTATGTGTGTAAATTGCACCCCTCCCACTTTTAAAGAAGTTCTATTTAATTTAAAATTGTTATAATCATTAATTTGTAAATTATATCATTAATTTGTAAATTATATTCCTCAGTTGGAAACCATGTTTCTGTTATACAGATAATATCTAATTTTACTCTAATCTGTTGTATTAAAGTTTCAAGTAATGTAATTTTGTTTATTAATGATCCTGCATTTATATGTATTAATTTTAGAGTTGAATGTGGTTTCTTTATTAGAAACTGATTAAAATTTTCTAAAGTATATGTTGGGGTTGAGTTAGTTGTTAGTGTATGGGTCTCTGTTAATAATCTGTTAATAATGGGACAAGTTGTTAGTGTATGGGTCTCTGTTATTAATCTGTTAATAATGGGACAATCCTTTGTCATTAGTGTTAGTTAACACTCCCTCCCCAAACCCATTTCTAAATCCCCCTTCTAAAGCCAACCCTGATCACAAAACCCACATTTTTATTCCAATCAACTCAAGCCAGTGAGGTCAATTCAAGGCCATATTGAACCAAATCATTCTCAGTATAAATTCTTTTTTTAGTTCATCTTCTGTCACCTTTATCTACAAACCACCATTCCAGATCCAAGCATATTTCATTCTGCCCTGGTGAACAAGAGTTCTTGCCTGCCAGAAGAGCCGCTTACAGCATGGAATTAAATTTTCGTTTAAGAAAATTATGGTAGCTGGCAAACTTGAATCCAAATCGGAGTTCAAGATGAGTGTTTTTCTCTTTGACATCCATAGGTTTCTTACTGATCTAGACTTGAACTGAACAATAACAGTAGAGTCTTGTATTTTCCCATATCTCGACGGAAGTGGATGGGCCATGTCAATATCAGATTGTTGTTGATCTTCTATTTTAAGTTGTTTTGCCAAAATATCTATATATGAAATCAAGTCTGAATCATTGGCAATATTTGTAAGATCAAGCCCATTAATTTCAATATTTCTATTACGATGGTATTGATTAAGCTCGTTCAGTTCAACTTTCAGTGAATCAATCTTCTGTTTGGTAACTTGATTAGTTCTGGTAGCAATTTCTAGATTTTTTTGTAAGTCACTATTAAATTCTTCCAATAAGTTACATTTAAGAATGAGACCATCATATCTGTTGATTAATGAGTCAACTGTAGATTTATGTCTCTAAGTTTTGCCTTAAGTTCAGGAACAGTGTCTAGTTTTGAATTAATTTGCGTTAAGGCTAATTTCATAAAGTTCTCAAAATTATTGTTCTCACCAGGGAGAGATGTTCCAATTTGCTTTTAGAAGTACTTTCAGAGGCCTGGTTCCTCCTTCCTGTCATTGTACAAAGAAAAGGAAAAGAATTATATGCACTTTATAAAATATCTCTTAGACAGCAATATACCACATGAAGAAGGCCAGGCGTCGAGTGAATAGAAAGTCGATAATACTCCCTACTGTCTATATTTGAATGGTTAGTCACCCTAGATATTTTAATCTCAGATTGAGATCAAACATATCAAGAAACGACATAAATACCGAATACTCAGCAAATAGCACCAAACGTAATGATTTCAGTAACAGTTTATGATCCTAAACAACAGATGGCAGCACAAAACAAGTAAATGAAGGTAGCATTAAGGAGGAATATATGATAGTGAATAGTAATTATTCAGCGGTAATTCTAAAGAACCAACTTCCTCGAGACATATTTAGATTTCAAACACTCAAAAGTACTCACGTTCCAAAAGTATGTGGCCTTTCCAGTACTAATATCAGACACAATTACTCAAGCTCTCGAGGGCACAGAGCATTGAAGGACCCAGATCTATGAGCTAAACCAAACCCCTGTTTCAGGTTTAGAACTATTTCAATAACGCCGTGAAGCACAAGAAACCATTATTTGAAACCCTTTCGTATAATATTATCCATTTACGCTGTGATAGACAACTAACGCCAAGAGCTCCACAAAAACACAACCCACTGACTACGTAACTAGACTTGACTCGTAAAGCGAAATTCATGGATACCAGTTGATACTTTCCGGAGTAGTTTCAGAAGATATCAACTGGTATGCCGTCCCATTTCCGTTGAAGTGCTCCAGTAGTTCATCCAGTATCCATGGTGAAATATGATGCAGATCCATATGCCTGCAATGTGTTCAACTGAAATCAATGCCGGGGGACTTTGGCGACCACGAAAGAACACGGAAATCATTCACGTATTTCTTGTAGTCGTCCTCCACGATACGGCCATTATGGTACGGAGCGCTTCCCAGTTGAAACACCCCAATTGGAAATACTTTCAGCATAAAGGAATGAAAAAAGTCTGCCATAATGGGCAGATGCACTGTGGTGTTCAGGAAACCATCCACAGCTATCAGAGAACTGATAGGCTCTCACAAAAACATACCCCAGGGCATTACATCACCTCCACTGGCCTGTAATTATGAGGTCATGTAATAGTGTACCATCTTCGGCATAGCATTTCGCTCCACTCCAGTGCAGCAAAAAACATGATCGATCAGAGAAGGCAACTTTCTTCCAGTGTTTAGCGATCCACTCCTGATGTTTTCTGAAATTCTCCAGTTGTTGTCGCCAATGGTGCGTTGTGTTTGCGTTTGCCCCGTAGGCGTGTATGGTGGAGGGATCATTGTATTGTAGTTGTGGATACACTACTCTGAGCTCCCTAATTGCAGACCTTGGTCAACCAACGTAGGGCGCCCAGCATTCTGGACAATACGGCCGAGTCACTGCTGTCCCCGAGCGTAAATACCAAATTTAAATCAGGCGCGTTCGTCATCCAAGAACAGGCTGCAGGCTCCCAGAATTTCCGAACGCTTGCAGTTGGAGCTAAATCTCTATTTAAAACCTGATTTTTGTTCTTGAATATCTCCAACAACTCTCTTATGTTGAGATGAGGAAGGAAAGAACATTTAAAATTAACATAGCATCTTCCAATAAGTCAATTGAATGCTTCGCTTGAGCAGAATTTGTGATATTTTAATGCCTTACTGCTCATTTGGTTCCCTTCAAGCGGATGGCGAAGATTCTTCGTGTATGGCCCACAAAGAATTTATTGCAAAACACAAAGTACCACGTAAAAGTAATCAATGCCGAGTCTGTTTCTATTGTTTCCTTTTTCCCTTTTCTCAAACTGCTGTTTCGTTAACTCGACGTAATATCGGACTTACTCTGGATGAAGACATAACTGTAGTTAGGTCGAAACATGTTCAACTTATTATTTTGTAAGTTTTTAAGCTTATGGATAGTCTTTTGTGAGTAAAAATAAAAAACTGTCATTTTCAACCAGCATTATTACGATATTACGCACGGAAATGCTTTACGAATACACTGAAGAGCAAGTGAATTAGAGACAGCTAGCGTTATGCAAATGTGGCGCTGTGGGCGGCCCTGTAAACGGAAAAGGCACGACGTATGCAGCGATCCGACGATATAAGGAGTAATGCGACGGGAATCAGTAAGAGTCAGACGCATTATGGGTAAGACGAAGGATATAAGCGGATTTGATCATGGGCAAATTGTCGGGACCCGGCAAATGGGTCACTCCATCTCGGAAGGCGTGCAGGCACTGGGATTTTCACGAGCCACTGTGTCACGGGTGCACCGTGAGTACATCGAATCCGGTAAAACCATCCCTGCAAGGGCCAACTGCCGTGGACAACAGCGTGTGGATGAGCGGGGTCATCGTCGGCTACCTCGTATTGTAACAGCGGATAGACGGGCCACAATGCAAGAAATCACTCGGCAATTTAACGCTGGTGCACAAAAACGTGTAAGCAGCCACACCATCCAGAACCATCTCCTCGCTATGGGGGATAGAAGCCATCGTCCCACGAGGGTACCGCTGATGACCGCAAATCACAGGGTGCAAAGAATAGCATGGGCACGGGAACATAGCCCCTGATCCCTAGACATGTGGAAAAATGCTGCTCGGATTGATGAGTCGAGATTCACGTTGGTACATGCTGATGGCAGGATACGAGTACGGCGCAAACCACATGAAGCGATGGATCCTTCTTGCCAGCAGGCTACTCTTCAAGCTGGTGGGGGTGGCATTCTCGTCTTGGGACTGTTTACGTGGACTGAAATGGGACCTCTGGTACGTGTGACATCGTCCCTCACAGGTCAACGTTACCGGGATATCCTGGACGACCATTGGTTCCCGTTTGTACGTCTTCAACAACTCACTGGGGGACTCATCCTGCAACAAGACAATGTACCGTGCCATCGCTCCCGAATTATATCCGAATGTTTGGATAAACACTCCACCGACGTGACCTCGCTTCCTTGGCCAGCCAAGCCACCTGACTTCAATCCCATCGAACATATCTGGGATGTCATCGAGAGAGGTGTTCGAGGCTCTGACTCCTTTCGATCAAATCTTCGTGAACTGTGGGAGCTTGTTCAGGGGTCGTGGATCCGTATGGCTTCCCAACGCTTCCGGTGTCTTGTCGAGTCCATGCCGAGACGAATCGCCGCCGTCATCAGGGCGGAAGGTGGTGCTACACGTAACTAGACAGGTATCTCTAATTCAATCGCTCTTCAGTGTATATTGGTGTAGCATTTTCATATACTGTATATTCACATTTTTGGGTAAGGCATCTAAATGTACTAACTACTTTTTGGGATTTGAAACGAATTGCAAACATTTTCTTCACTAAGAGACAGTGTCTCTTTGGGATCGTGATCAATCTTTTTTTTCTTGGGAGTTTAATGACATACTACAAATTGTGCAACTCAACGGGCTATAAGTAGTCTCCCGTTCCTAATTTGGGGCCACTGGTTCTAGAGTAGGGAGTGCCGTAAGACAGGCACAACATCCATGTCTCATCAGGATTTTAATCCGAACCTATGTCGGACCAATGGTCAGAAACCAGCGCTTTGACCACTGCACCACCCGGGCAGCCACGGTTAAGCTTCCCCAACCCAAACATAGTTATCTCTCTTTGTGTGAGTTGTATAACAGAAAAGCACGACCTCTTACCTGTGACAATGTCTGTTAACCCTTTTGGACCATTAGGCTGAAAGATTGCCATCATCTCCTTGCACATCGGCTCCATCCCTTTTCTTTTCTTGCTGTTCTGTTCGTGTAGTACCGATGAGACATAGATTTTGAAAAACTTTAAGTTTGGCGAAATTTTTTTTCACACTACCAACTGATACATCTACATCTAAATGTATTACCTGAAAAATGATATCTGCGTTTTCCTCAGCAAGTTCACGAACAAAAGCAATGATTTTCTCTTTCGCGTACCTCTTCAGTTTTCCTGCACAACGGAATGCTTCGAAGTTCTGCAGCATCTTTCTGAATTTACACATCTATTGCGTAACATTGCCATATGATAAGGAATTATCTCCTTATACTTTTGATAAATCGGCACGAATTTAGTTTCGCTTAGTCTCTAAGATACATTCTTTATATGCTGTAAATCTTTCTCCCGTTTTTAATAGGGTCCTCAGCAATCACCCACAGATTTCTCAGACTGAGCTTTGGTCAGCGAGGATCGAATATGTGACTGTATTTTATTCGTAACGACAAGTTTGGACAAGCTTTCAAATAAGTTTGGACAAGATTTCATATATACGTAAATTTTATATGACCAGGACTTTCGGCTTGACTACGCACTTTAGGGGAATAGGAATTCACCTAGGCTATATACTTGTATAATCGTATATATAGCCTTTTACTTAATTTCCTGATCTGTGGTTACCCTGTACGTAAGTATATATATTATATATGCTTTCTTCTTAATATTATATGTTATAAAATTAACGTTGAAATCTAATATGGTCCAATGTAACCTCATAACGAAAATAAGTGAAATGAAATGAAAGTCTTACGTCGTTGACTTCGGAGGAATAAGCACAAATCTACACACGTGTCAAGAAATTTTTCAAACCGCTCGTAAAAAGTTTTAAGTACATTGTCCACTTCAAAGATGTACAGTTTTCCGATCTGGGGAACAAGTTCTCATTTCTGATGGCGACTACATTACCTTTCCTGAAAGTCCGAGAAGAAAAAGAACTTCATGTCAGATACATTACTTCCTAAATAAAACTTTGTATGAATTTTCTACTACCTTAATTCAATTTAAAGGTAGGAGTGTAAGTGAGTGTTTCGATTTGCAACCGTTCAAAAAGATCAATTCCACATGCTCTTTTTTGCATAGGACTTCAATTTTCATGATTCAAATGTAGTATTAGTTTTCATAAACCACTAATTTTAAAATTCCATATGCGGAAATATGTTCGATGGGGATTAAATTTTACATTATAACACGAATCGAAAAATGTGTTCATTGCACTAAATGATTTGCAGTCATCCTCCTATTTTTTACGCTTTCCAACCGTAGGTTGAAGAAGCGTATATGCTCCAGTTTTGTCCGTCTATCTGTCTGTCTGTCCATCTGTCCGTATAATAACTCGCGTAAAAATGGTTCAATTTGGATGAAATTTTAGTATGTGGTAGGGGACCACATGGGGACGAACTCTATTGAAAATGGGTGAAACGGGGTCAAAGGTCGGGACATCGGAGCACGATCCATTCTATTGCCCTTATGCGTCATAACTTGCGTAAAAATGGTTCCATTCCGATGAAGATTTAGTATGTAGTAGAGAACCACTGAGGACAAAACCTATTGAAAATGGGCGAAATGGGGCCAAAGGTCAGAACATAGGAGCGGGATCGATTCCATTGCCTTTACGCTTCACAACTTGCGTAAAAATGATTCGATTTCGATGAAATTTTAGTATGTGGTAGGGGACCACCTGGGGACGAACTCTATTGAAAATAGGTGAAATGGGGTCAAAGGTCAGGACATCGGAGCAGGATCCATTCCATTGCACTTATGCGTCATAACTTGCGTAAAAATTCTTCGATTTCGACAAAACGTTGTTTTTCCGGAGGTATACTGAACCGGTTCTGTTGAATATCATCGAAATGGGATCAAAGGTCAGGACACAGGAGAGAGATTTATTCCACAGCCATTATCCTCATAACTTGATTGAAACCGCTTCTATTGCGACAAAAAGTTAGTATGCTGTTCTGGAGGTATACTGAAACGATTCTGTTTAATATAATCGAAATAGGGTCAAAGGTCAGGGCACAGGAGCGAGATTTATTAAAAAAGAAATTATCCTCATAACTTGAGTAATGATTTCTGCTATGTTGGAAAGTGTATCATAATCAATGCATTGTATGATTTTACTAACTTTTTTTTTTTTTACTTTTTTTTTTTGGAAAGCCAACTAAACGCAATGATAATGAAGAGATGTATCAATATAAAATTTTAAACAATTTAAAGCACCCGTTTTACTGGAGTAAAGGAAAACAAATGCTTAGATTAACCTTTGCTCATCATCCAGATGGCTTGATAAACAAAAGCTTTCTACCAAGTTATACAACAGAATTCCTCACCAATGGAAAAGAGTAACTCAAGGTATTATAAGCAGTTTAGACGTGGTATCTCCTTACCCTCCAGTTTCAAGACCAATCAGAAATCATAAATATAAAAGAGACGTAAAAGAAGGTTAAGGATTTATCAAGAGAAGTCAAATTTAAGTTGTTCTTCCCCATACGGGGTGATATCAGAAAGTCGCCTCACTACACCACATCTAAATCACCTGCCATACTAGAAACCTTAGCAGTCATTACCAGTGAACAATCACAGTGTCATATTACTGCTGCCGCGAATATGGAAACAAACCTTAAAAATACTGAGCTGCCCCCGTAACCGAGTGGTCACAGGCTAATCCTTTGAGCAGAGTTAGGTTTAACGCCCCCTATGCGCAATCATGGTGCCGGCTTTCTCCTTTTGTGAAAAGACAAGTTTTTCCGTGACAGTGATCGATCTCGCTCTCCCTCATTCCAGAGTAAGTTGCTCTCCCATCTAAGCTACACGGACAGAATGTATCGCTGCAAATTTGTCGTCTTGACTCGCACTTTATTTCTGTAGTACGCCACACTTTTCCAAAACCAGCGGCAATAAAGGTGACTGCTTACAGCCCAGAGTTCTTCACTGTGGTAATTACACTCCACTCCTCTCCAAGCAAAAAAAGTTGGCAATACCCAATGTGACTCCTCGTGTCTACCAGAAATGTGGAATTCTCACCTAGGACCCTGGTTCTTAGCACGTCTTTTGTAAAAAAAAAAAAATCGTGCTTATGTTATCGGTTGTCCGTCCGTCCGTCTATAGACACGATATCTCGGCAAAAATGTTTTTTGCATTAGGAAGCTTGAAATATGCAAATGATGATCGTTTATTTCATTTTTTTTTACGATGCAAAATTTTGCCGCTAGAGGGCGTAAATTCAGATGATATCGAATTCAAAACACATTCTGATCCATATACAGTATTTGCTTCTACACGTCCAATTAAAAAAAATCTTTTACTTTCCAATTCCATTCAAGTAGGATTTTATTTTAGGCATAGTCGCTTTTCCCATATATTCTTCGCTAGGGAGCGTAAGAGTAAATGGCTTTTCCCCAGATATCTCTGCTTCTAATACTCCGATTTGAAAAATGTTTCCATCAGCGGATAGAGCTCTTGATGGGAAATATTTTGCATACAATTTATAATTTTTGGTAGAAAACAATTTAGCCACAATGGGTGGCGTAAGTGTTGATTTCTGCTTCTAATGTATTTGCAGCAAAATCTGTGCTTCTAAAATCTCGATTGAAAAAATTCTTTCGTAGACCGATACTACTCACATAGGCAAACCTTTCCGGAATATTTTCTTCTTAACATAATGCATGGTATATCAGCCAGAAAGCGTAGATGTATATCTTGAGTTTGTCAATATCTCTGCTTCTAATGATCCGATTCGAAAAATTTCTTCTTTGTTGGGCAGAGTTTCCGATGCGACATGTTTTTAATATAATTTCAAAATTTTCAAATAATTTATTGACTTTCCGCTAGGAGGAGTAAAGATAAATTGCTCTTTCCCCGATATATTTTAGAAGCACAGCAAAATCTGTGCTTCTAAAATCTCGATTGAAAAAATTCTTTCGTAGACCGATACTACTCACATAGGCAAACCTTTCCGGAATATTTTCTTCTTAACATAATGCATGGTATATCAGCCAGAAAGCGTAGATGTATAACTTGAGTTTGTCAATATCTCTGCTTCTAATGATCCGATTCGAAAAATTTCTTCTTTGTTGGGCAGAGTTTCCGATGCGACATGTTTTTAATATAATTTCAAAATTTTCAAATAATTCATTGACCTTCCGCTAGGAGGAGTAAAGATAAATTGCTCTTTCCCCGATATATTTGCTTCTAAAACTCCGATTTAAAAACATTTTCCAGCACCGGATACAACTCCTAGTGGGAAATGTTTGTATTGTAATTTCCAATTTTTTTATAAAATATGGTTTGGCTACCAGGGGCGTAAACTTTAAAGTTCTGCTTCGTAGGTATTTGCAGCAAAATCTCATCTTCTAAAAGCCCGATTGAAAAAATTCTTTCGTGGACCGATACCGCAGCTGTCGATTAACATTTGAGAACATTTTCATCTTAAAATAATGCATGGTTTCTGCACCAGAGGGCGTAGATGTATATCTTATTTCTGTCAATATCTCTGCCTCTAAAAGTCGGATTTGAAAAATTCCTTTTTCGTTAGATAGCGTATCCGGTGTAAACTGTTTCTTATATAAGTTCAAAATTTTCAAGTACTGCATAGACTTTCCGCTAGGGGGCGTAAAGGTAAATTGCGTTTTGCTCACTATATCTCTGCTTCTAAAACTCCGATTTGAAAAATTCTTTCTGCACCGGGTATATCTGCTGATAGGAAATTCTCAGCATATATGATTTCTAATATTTTATAAACAATGGTTTTGCCACCAGGGGGAGTAAGAGTTAATTTTTGCATCTGATATATTTGCAGTAAAATCTGAGCTCCTGAAAACTCGATTAAAAAAATTCTTTCATGGACCGATACCGTTCACATCGAAAAACCTTTTGAAAATACTTTCTTTTTAAATTAAAGTATGTTTTTTCCTCGGGGGGTGGTGGTGGCATAGATGCATATGTTATATTTGTCGATATCGCTGCTTCTAAGAGCCCGATTTGAAAAGTTCTTTCTTTCTTGGAGAGCGCTTCCGCTGCGAAATGCTTCTCATATAAATTCAAATTTTTCTTAACACAAAAGTCTGCCACCAGAGGGCGTAAGAAGACACTTCCGTTTACAGCAATATCTGCGGGATTAAAAACCCCATTGACAATTGTTTTTCTTCGGTCAGATACTACTGTTGACCATACCGATTCCATTGATTTTGAATAGCTTTGGAAAATTTAATTAGCATCAGAACGGATTCAGAAGACGTGCTCATTGCACCCGAAAATTCGGTGTCATCTTTCTTGTTATTAATATATTCCAGTCAAGTCGCTCTGGCAATTAAATTATTGGAACGACTTGAGATTCAGTTTCTAATCTTTGGTCAGCTTTGAAAATCCATCTTCATGATGAGCGAAAGATACTAAATAATGAATTCGTTTTCTTTTACATCAGTAAAACGGATGCTTAATGTAGTTCAGTGCTTAACAACTAAATTGCATTGCAAATATAAATTTTGCATTTTAGGCACGATAACGCAGATCTCTTTTGAATAAGTATCCCGAAAATTTAATCTTGAAATAATCTCGGTCGCAGGTTTCACAAAAATTTTGTACGCAACTGAATATTGAACATTCGACAACGATCAAAAGAAAGACATTGCAATCTGACCAACCTCAAAGATCGTCTCTTAGGATAAAATGACTTGTCCGAAATCAGATATCCAACATTAATATATTTTTTTGTTTTGAGGTTAAACGACCACAGTAAGTAAGCCGGAAGGCTATAAGCAGTCAGCTGTCCTAAATTTAGAATCACTAAATCTATGAGAGGGACAGAACAAGAGCCATAAGGCAAGCACACTACCCATGCCTCACTGGATTCGAGTCTTGGGCCTATCTCTGACGAATGGTCGAAGGCCAGCAACTCAAACCGGTATGCCACCACGGTGACATATTGCCACATTATTGGCGCCACTTTTTGTGTTGTTATAAAGGCAACGATTAAAGACAACAGCAACATCAAGATTAAGGATCATGTCGGGGTAACGTCATTGCTTGTAACCTACTTGGAGTACGAATAATGTTGTTCACGCGACTGAAGTTCCAACATCCGGATGACTTTTTGGTAGGTTTGAAAAGCACAATATAGCCCATTTCCCATTTTTTTGTAGAAAGTCTACAGGTAAGTAACATCCAGAACATGGAAAAATTACTTTGCTTTTATGTAGTCTTACTGTTTTTATGTTTTGGGGTATCAGCAGTATCCCTTCACTAATTTGGGAATAAAAAGCCACTTCCCGTGGGACAAGCCCACCTCCCGTTCCTCATCTGGGACTCGCACATCTGGGAGTAATGACCAGAAGTCGAAGCTTCAGATAACTCGCCCACCTGGATGACACGCATGATAATGCTCGCAGCTATTCCGAAAGAAGGCCCATCCGTTGGTGGGTCCCAAAGGAGTTTGTTTCTGGATAATCGTCCTAACTGAGCCCATCTCCCAGATAAGGCATGGGTGGCGTGCCTGTCTCACAACCTTCCTAGAACTAGCGGCTCGAAATTGGGACCAGGCAAGTGGTAGTTGTTAAGAAATTGGGAACAGGCAAGTGGTGGTTGTTAATAACCGGTGTAGTAGTAGCCCATGTAGGTCGTTAAACACTGACAAAACAAAAATTCATTCCAAAAATGCGGCCCTCATAGAGTTCTGGACGTACTAAAAGAACTTACACAGTAGGCGATGGGAATTAGATAATGTATCATTAATATGTAAACGTCAGAAAACTGACAGTGGAAGAGGAGATTGATTAGCATGCACTTTTGTAGCACACTGAAGTGCCAAAAGTCATGGGATTGCAGTATGCAATTTTTTAACTGGCGCTGCCATCGTGTAAAGGCTTCGACGCACGCCACAATTTTTATCAGTTGTGAGTTGTAATCTCGTGAGTCAGGTTGAACAACCGCCAGTAGGATTATGGCAAGCCGACGTGAATTATCTGAGTTTGAACGAGGCTTGGTAGTGAGAGCCAGAGGGATGGGGCATTCAGTTTCCGAAGTTGTGCAAACATTCAACATTCCTCGATCCACGGTGTCACGTGAGCACCGAGAATACCTCATGGAAGGCATTATCACCCAACGTGGACAGCGTAATGGCCGACCACGTGGGACGAATGACCGTAACCAACGGCGCATGACTAGGATTGTCCATGCTAACAGACAAGCCACACTGACTCAAATAACATCCACATTCAATGCAGGAGGTACCAGAAACATATCCATCAGGTCAGTGCAGCGTAATTTGTGTCCATGGGGTATGGGAGCAGAAGATCCACGAAAGTGCCTATGTTAATACCACGACATCAGACACAGCGCCACACCTGGGATCGCGAATATTGTAATTGGACCCTGGAGGACTGGCAACATGTGGCGTGATCCGATGAGTCACGCTTCCAGTTGTTACGAGCTGATGGTAGGGTTCGGGTGTGGCGCAGACCCCATGAGGCCATGGACCCAGGCTGTCAACAAGGCACTCTGCAAGCTGGTGGTAGTTCCATCCATGTGTGGGGTGTCTTTACGTGGCACACTTTAGGTCCTCTGGTCCTCGTAAACACTTCGTTAACCGGTAATCGCTTTGTTGCTCTGCTTTGTGACCATTTCCAGCCCTTCATTGACTTCAGGTACCCCAAAAACAATTAAATTTTCCAGGCTGATAATGCACCATGTCATGTTGTCCAAAATTGGCTCGAGGAGCATTCTGGACAGTTCCGATGGATGGTGTGGCCACTACGTTCACCTGATATGAACCTAATAGAGCACTTATGGGACAAGGTGAAAAGGTTCATTGGCACCCATGATCCTGCACCTACAGGTACCAAGGAACTGTGGGCGGCTATTCATACAGCATGGCGCAACATCTCTCCAGAAGTCTTCCAGCCATTTGTGGAATCGATACCGTGTCGAGTTGCTGCACTTCGCCTGGCTAGAGGAGGTCCTACACGATACTAGGTACCCATCTCACGACTTTTGGCATTTCAGTGTAAATGCCTTCATGTTTAAGATTTTGCAAAGTAAAGTAAGCAAGTTATTACTGCTGTAATCTGACGATCGTTCGGCTATGTACGAAAGTAAACTCCTCTCACTGCATTCAAAAACTGCCATGAAATGAGCACATAATTTTATCTTTCGGTGTTAGCGGATATATTTACGCATGGCAGGGGAACATCGTGATCGGCGAATGTCTTCTCAGACGTTTTCTTTTCGATGTAAACTTTCAAATTTCTGCTGGAATAAATCTAATAACGTGAAATGGTCGTATAATTCTTGATGAGTAAATTGAAATTTCCAAAAACGTGCATAATTGCTGATGTTTTCCAGTATTTTATTATTGTTTATTTTTTCGATAAAACGGCAGAAGCAAATTTTTCATTCACAACCCAGTTTTGTATAATCGATTCGAATTATATCATTGCTTGGAGAGCTATCATTTATAATATCAACCAAATGAATTACACCAACCCAAAGATCCAGTTATTAAACAAGAAAGATGACACCGAATTTTCGGTTGTAATGAGCACGTCTTTTGAATCAATTCCGACGCGAATTAAATTTACCAAATTTATTCATAGCCAATGGAACCCATTACGAAAAATGCTATAAAAAATAGAAAAAGAAAAAAAATCAACTGCAGTTCTGCTACAATCCATAAAACATCAAGAAACAGAAACTGTTCCTTTCTCCACTAGCGGTTGAAAAGTATATAACGAAAATTAACAAGTTGTGCTCAAAACTTTCTCTTAGATGTATCACAGACAAAGCGATCTTTATATCAAACAAAAAAAAAATATAGAGGAAAGCATGATCAACTTAGCGGAAGAATTTTGAATAATGGAAAAGCAGAAAATATGTGAAAGGTATTATTTACAGCAAAAGGGATATTAAGGAAAAATAATTATTCAAATACACCTGTTAGAAGCAGCGATAACGAGAAAGAGATTTTGACATTTCTGCCTCCTAGCGGGTACACTATTAACTATTCACCACCTTTATTCTACCGACAGACATACACTACGAAAGAAAATTGTCAAAATGATTTTTAGAAGCGCAAATACCGCATCAAACAAAAGTGTACACTAACAACAAGTAGTGCAATATCTGTGAACTACAAAACCACCCGAGTAAAAGCAAAATGTTCCCCAAGTAAATAGCATACGATATTCCAAAAGTATTTTAAATCAGATTTTTAAAAGCCGAGATATTAACAAAAATGGATCAGACCTTTCCGTCCCTAAAACCGGAAATCAGGGATCATCGTTCCAGCATTTTATGCTTCCCAATAAAAGAAATAATTTTCGAGATCGAGCCTAATCGTTTTCTGCAGATGCACTTTTTTTGCATTCGTAAGAATCCTTCTTGCATTTAGAATGAACAAAATGTTTTCTGTTTGTGGTAAAATACGCTTTTAATTAGATATAAGAAAACGTAATTTTTTATTTACAAAAAATTACCTATTACAACGTCATGCTTTGGGTATCACTTGAGAAAGGAAGGGTTGCAAAGGGCATCAATTTCTAGGTAATGATGTAGCTGCTAAGGAAAAGATCGCGAGATAACACGAGTTAGTAAAATCATGCAATTCGTTGATTATCATACGCTTTTCAACATACCAGATATCATTACTCAAGTTATTACTCAAGTTATGAGGATAATGGCTGTGGAATAAATTTCGCCCCTGTGTCCTGACCTTCGATCCCATTTCGATGATATTCAACAGAACCGGTTAAGTATACTTCCTGAACAACATGATAAAGTTTTGTCTCAATCAAAGCATTTATAGTCAAGATATCATGCATAAGGGCAATGGAATGGATCCCTTTACTATATCCTGACCTTTGACCCCATTTTGCCCATTTTCAAAAGGATTCGTCATCAAGTGGCTCCCAACCACATACTAAAATTTCACTGAAATCGAGCCAGTTTTAAGCAAGTTATGACGCATAACAGCAATAGAATGGATTCCGCTTTTATATGCTGACCTTTGACCCCATTTCGTCAGTATTCAAAAGGGTTCGTCCCCATTTGTCCCCTTCTACATACCAAAATTTCATCGAAATCGAACCATTTTTAAGCAAGTTATGACGCGTAAAGGCAATGGAATGGAATGGATCCCACTCCTATGTCATGACCTTTGACCCCATTTCGCCCATTTTCAATAGGGTTCGTCACCAGATTGGTCCCCTACCAAATACTAAAATTTCATTGAAACCGATCAATGTTTTCGCGAGTTATCGTGCTAACAGATAGATGGACGGACAGACTGACAGACAGACGGACAAAGCTGGAGCATATACGCTTCTTCAACCTACGGTTGGGAAGCGTAAAAAATGAGTTTTCGGTTTTCTGTCGTGTTGATTTTAAGAAAGTAAATGTCAGAAATATAAGAAAAATGGCTAAATTTGTCCGATTGCTATCAAGCTTGAATTAGAAAAATTTAATTTTTGTATGTGGAATTTGTTGTGGTCTCTCATTAATACCTCTGAAAGTGCTAGATTTCTCGAAATAGAAAAATAGAAATAATCTCTACTTAAACTTTAGTCGCTGAATCGGGGATCATAAGCGTTCAACGAAAAGCTAAAATACAGTCTTGAAAGGATATATAAGACGATAGCAGATAACGAATAATATTTTCTTTCAGTAAATATTGAAGTATTTTGAATTTCCTGATTATAAATGATATTTTTCATAATTATTACTAGTCCTCACTGATTTGAAATTGTTTGAAGAGCGTTGGGAGTTATCGAGAGAGAGAAACGTTTGTGAACAGAAATAGAAAATTTTGTTATCAGCAAACTAGAATCCAAATACTGTTAAAAAAGAAAGAACTCTGCAAATTATTTGACTGATTTGAAATGAGCTATTTCCCTGGAGGGCAGAATAGCTTTGTGCAAGAGGACACGACAGAGAAAAATAGGAGAAACAAAGGCTTTAATTACTGAAAATCCTGAACGACCCATCGATAAAGATGGAGTCAGTGTTTAGAGGATAAAAATTGTATAATAATGAGTTGAGATATGAGATCGGAAATTTTTCATTAAAAAATGATAATTAGTTTCAAGAAACGACGAACAAATACGTAGCGCAGGTACCTGAAATGAGAGCTATCTCTGTAACTCTAGATCTTACTGAGAATGTTATGAAAGCGACATATCTTAATTAGAGAGAAGCAATGGCTGACGTTCGAATAACATTTGAAACGCACTAGAGCAAATTTTTCTAGAAAAACAGCAGCTGTTAAAATAAATCACGAACAACTCAAATGCTAATAACGAATTCCAAATTCTTCAAGATGACGTTTATACACTGGCGGAAAGTGAAAAAAGAACACCAAGAAGGAAACGTCTGATACCAACGAAATTTATACAGCATAAAAACGGAATACAGAGGATAACGTGATCAAAACATTATGGCAAAGTACAGCTGTATTTGCTGGTAAACTGAATAATAACATTTCCATGTAACATGGTTAGTACGAGGTTGAACCGCCATGAACTGCGTCACATTGTGCAATTCTGGCATGGAGTCTGTCGTACAGATGTTGGACGTAAGTTTGGGGTATTGAGTTAGTTCCAAGCATCCTCAACCTGGACGCGTAAATCGGGGATGGTCGTGGCTGGCCGTGGAGACCGGAGAAGTCGTTGTCCCATAAAATCCCACACGTGCTCAATGGGGGACAAATCCGGGGAACGTGCAGACTATGGAAATTGTCTCACACACTGAAGTGCATGTTGCGTTGTATGTGCCGTGTGTAGGCGTGCGTTATCTTGCTGGAAAACACCACGATGGACCGACCTTACAAATGGCACAACAACAGGCTGAATGATGTTGTTGATGTAGGAGGTGCTGTTTAACGTACCCGGTACAAACACTAGTTGTGTACGGGAGTGATAGCTGATAGCTCCTCACACCAGGAGACCAGGGGTAGACCCTGTGTGTCGCTGACGGATGCAAGAAGAGTGGAGACGCTCCCTTGTGCGTCTGCGAACACGCATACGGCCATCGGAGGCTCCGAAGCAAAATCTGCTTTCATCGCTGAACACGACAGATCGCCATTGCGTTCTCCAGTGCAGACGTTGGCGACACCACTGCAGCCGTTCCAGACAGTGGGCTGGAGTCAGAGGGACACATTCCAGAGGCACACGTCCACGCAGTTCTGCATCCAGTGGACGGTTGCGGATTGTTTGCACAGTCACCTCAGGAGCAACGGTAGCTCGGATTTGCGTCGCAGTGGATGTTCTGCTTGACAACGCCGCTCTTCTTATGAGTCGATCGGTCCGCTCATCAGTCCGTTTGTGACTCCCGGTTCCACGTCTTCTCGTGTGGGAATGTTCCTCGGACCATCTACGCCACCATCGTACCACCACCGATACTTCCCGTCCAATTCGCTCCGCAATACGACGATACGACCACCCGGCCTTGCGGAGTCCGACTAGACGACCTCGCTCAAAGTCCGATAACTGCTGAAATCGTACACGTCATCCATGTCCAGGCATTGCAGCTTCTTCCGGGTCTTTGCACGCGTCCGTACGCTGACGACTGATTACTTTCACTTTGCCGTACTCCTTAAATACCACCGACAATAATTTGCATATTACGCCGTGCTGTGGCGTAAACGCTCACCGGTTGGTCCCGAAATTAACACCACACCTACGTAACCTCGACCCCATTAACAATGTAAATTTCATGATCATCCGCCAATTCCTTCTTGGTGTTCTTTTTTCACTTTCCTGCAGTGTAACTTCGCATTTCCTATGGTAAACGATCAAACTGAACAAAACTTAGTGTTAATAATTTGTACCGGATGAGAAGCTTACAAAATGAAGTATGAAGTAACAAATATCGCTAACCAGTGAAGTGATAAAAACGCCTACGTTTTAGCAGTGACATCTCATGGTCTACTTACTAAAATCTGTGTCCTGTCGAGAATTTTCATGTTCGTAAATCTTGGGGATATTGATCACTTCGCTGGGATTTTCAAAAAATAAAAAAATAATAGAAAATAAATAAATAAAATACATAGAAGGAAAATACTCGACAGTCCACGTTTCAAAACTAAACTGTGTTTGGAAGGAGGAGAGAGATGAGGGAATAAATGGCCATGTTCGCTCATTTCTCAGCCCTGACCAAACAAACAAAATTTCTTAAAAGAAAGAGAAATAATAGGCGTTAAACTTCTTTTTTCTTTTGGCTTGATTCAATTTTTTTAGTAAGTTATATAAAAGAGAAAAAAGGCGAGCAAAAGAAGTCACCATCAACCCTTTTAAAATCAAAATTATATGTAGTAATCACGGAATGAGGAAAAAGCATTTCTGAAAGTTTGTACAAAACCCCAAAATCTTTCTTCCAGCGACCGCCATTTTAGGCAAAGGATTTAGAAGCTTCTAAAATGTGTTCGCAGAAGGCTCTCTTTGGTTAGCGTTGTTCTATTTCGGGAGCAAGGTCACAGCAGCATGTGAAAGGCTACAAAGTTTCCCCCTTTCCTGTGAAGGTCTGAGTGTCACCCCTGGCTTGCATGGGAGAGAAATTCCTTTGGGAGGGCCGTTAGTTACTAGGCAGAAGTTTCGGCCAATGAGAGGGGTCCGTGGTTTCGGGCACCAGAGGTTCAGTCGAGAAAATTGTCACTCACTCTTTTGTCCTTGCTCTGGCTGGCCAGCAGGGAAAACACAAGGAGAATTTTCTCCTCGCCAAAAGGCGAGGATGGGACAGTCAGAATGAAAATTCGGAATTGAATCTCAAAGCTCAGTTAAAAAGAGTATTTTCAAGGATCTCATTGCCGGAGAGGAAATGAGCCTCAAGATGGCGCAAGTAAGCCTCAAGATGGCGGAGAAGGATGACCCACCAGTGCCCTACTAATCATTTTTGTGAGAGCTGGGGCAATGAATATCCTTTGGCTGGGGACCGCGCCTGCAAACTGCCTGGCAGATGATGGAAACTTCTCAAGACGATGCCGTCCGCCCTCAAGTATAGTCGACCACCAAGACGACGTAGTATCAGAACCTGACCTTTTTCTCCTGTGATTTATTTTGAAAACACCAGTGACTATCGGAGAAAAAATGGCAGTTGGTTGCCGAACTCCTTTACCCTGCCCTAAGGACTGGGGGTAAGTTTTGTTTCGTTTTCCACTTCAGAGGCAAGATATATCAGGTCGTCAAAATTCGCCTAGAAGTGTCATCAGGAACTCGAAAAGCTTTTTTTCTCCAAAATTTAGGACACCTTCGAATTCTCATCCTCATCTATGTGAGCGGTTTGTTCAACATATTCAATCTAATAAAAAAGTCACTATTCTTAAATTTTTTTTTGTAACGATGAAGTTTGAATCGAATTGTTTTTTTTTTTTTTGGTATTTTAAATATTATGTTGTGGTTCCTTTGAAATTGCTGAATGAGTGGGCTTTGCAGTGGAGCAGTACATGTTAAATATATATGAATATATATATATTTCTATGATTTTCTTTTTGAGATTAGCTGGGTGTGGAAAAAGTTGTCAATATCATTTTGTCAGGTCTTGTATGTGTGGTCAAGTAATAGCTGGCCTGGAAACTTCCTGTCAGTATTTTCTTTGAGTTAAATTATAAAGAAGTGTAATTTTACATAGGTTAAGCCAGCGGTACTTTGGTATGTCTTGTTTTTTTTGGGGAGCTTTTGTGTGGAATGTTACGAAGTTCAGTGATTAAGTAATTATTTTTTTTTTGTGTGAAAAGAAAAAAACAAGACAAAAAAAGCTTCATACTAAATTTTTACTCAGAGAGGGCAGATTGAGAAAAAGAAGATGTTATAAATGTAGCAGCAGTAGGGGTTATAGAATTTCATAATTGTATTAAGATATTTTGGAACGAACAACCCCTTAGACCAGTATTTCTCTTAAGTGAAATTTAACTCATTTTGTGCTCAGTGATTTTTGTATTTGTGAAAAAGAATTTGTGTTCATGAGCTTAGTATAGGTGCCATGTAGTTGTGAATTTTTCTAGTAGGCTGGTTATTAATATGGTTTGGTGTTTTGGTAAATTTAAGTGCAAAAATTAATCTTTAAAATTTTTGTAGTAGTGAGGGCTAATTTCTAGTTTCAGCCCGTAGATTAGAAAAACAGATTTTTATGGGGAAAGAGTATAGAAATGGGCATACAGGCAGAATAAAGGAGCATATGAATAGTGTGACTGAAAAGAAACCGAATAGCTGTTGTGTTTCTTCAAGAAGTGTTGATTTTTTAGAAAAAGAGTGATTTTGGAAATATGGTGATTTATAGAGTTTTCTGGAAATAAAGTAAGGTTTGGTATAGTGTGTCTAGGAGGGTGTTATTGAGCTTTCTGGGAAATGAGTAGTACAGTGTGTTCCTGGGAAATAAAGATATGAAGTGTGTTCCTGGGAAAATAAAGACATGAAGTATTTTTCTGGGAAATAAATATGTGAAGTGATTTTCTGGAAATATATGAAGCGATTTTCTGGGGAAAGAAAGGTAAGGTAATGAATTTTTCTGGAAATAAGGATGGTGAGTTAGCTTTCTGGAAAATAGATGTTGAGATATTTTGGGGGCAAGTGAACTCTTGTGGGATACTTTACCCTATGTGGACACGCCTCGGGTCTGAAAGGGTGCATGAGACAAGGGTATTTGTTTTCTGCCCAAGTAAGCTCGTTGGTCCCTACTAGGCGGTTCCTACAAAAGAGCGGTGTGAGTTGTCCCAAAATCAGAGGTGAAGGAACAGTACAGGGTTAGGTCGCACTTTGCTCCACTACATTGTATAGGCTGGGAATGGATTCACGACCCATTCTCGCCTTCAGACTCAAACTTTGTTGTTCTCCCAGAAAAATCGTGTTTTTTCTAGAGAAGTGGGACTCAGTGGTTGAGATGTTTGTTTGGTTCTTATGCCCGAGTTGGTTACTACATGGGGGCCTGTAGATTGGAAAACTTATGGTATGGAATTTTGAAAAGTTGGATTTTCATGATGATAGGGTGAATTAAGATTCTTTTGTCAGTGTAGCAATTCAATGATAACTTTTGAGTAAATTGAATAAGGTAGCTAGGGTATTAGATTTTGTATGGTGTATAGAATGGGTTGAGTATCCGGTAATGCTAGATATGTTGATTTTAAGACAAATGTTGATTTAAGACAAGGTTATGTTGATTTGAAGACAAATTTTCCTGGAAGTGTAGAACCTGGTATAAAATAACTTTTCATTATACGTAAAATTTTGGCTCAGTTGCTATAGTAGTTTAAAACTAAAAGTGGATTCAGAAAACTGGTCTGAGAAGGTTGTTTCGAAGGAGTTAGTTAGAACAACATAGTGTACACATATGCTTATAATTTTTTTTTACTACGAGAGAGAGTGAGAGATATTTTCACTTCAAATACTTAAGTCGCACACCATGTTAAATCAAGTGTTGATGCTGTGAAATTCCTTGAAATTCTGGTGTTTATTCTTTTTATAAGTACTGTGACTGGTGCTGAATTTTCTTAGAAAAACAACTAAGCTGTCAGCTGTTTATTTTTATTGGGCCCAGTGGCCAGGTATAAAATTTGTGAACAAAATTTAACTTGTTGAGTTTTACCAAAATAAATATAGGCCAAGTGGCCTTTCAAAAACCCAAATTTAGTGCAGTGAAGTATCAGGTGTCTCGTTTGAATTTTCATCACATGGTTCAAATGTATCCCCCTCAGCAGTGACTGAGGTGAGGAAAGAAATCTTAGGTTATTGTGTTTAAGAGTCAATGTTTTTGTCCTAACTATTAGATTTGGCTTCGCCACCTCCAAAAGTTATTACACGTGTACATTGTATACCATTAAATTTTAGTGTTTACAAATTTAGCACACAAGTAAACAATAGTTACCTTTCTTCCACTTTCAGGTGTATCAAACGCAACTCATCAAACGCAAACAACGCAAACAATACAATAGTAACTTTCGGGAGTTTTAAAATTCAGTGGTGCATTTTATTTCATGGCCTTAATCAAAATTTCAGTTTTGTTTCGAAATGCATCTACCCATATCCCAAATTCTAATTTTCTCTAATTTACATATAAATTGCAGCATTAGCATAAACTCTTTTTTAAACCCCAAATCTTCTATATAACATTTGGGTGCCGTGACACAAATAATCTCCATAACGTTTGCTAACATTGAGGAAAAGCATTTGGCTCCGTTATTTTTCTCGGTGGTATGCGCTTCACATTTGTTCCGGTGACAAACTTCAGGATCATCAAATAGAAGTCATTGCTTTTTCCACGTTTATAAATGAGTCACGGAAAAATTCTCATCGTCCGCCACCGGGAATCGAACTCTGGGTCTTTCAGTTACGCGCCGGATATGCTTCCACTGCACCACAACGGCCTCGAAATTCTCCAGACGAAAATTTGGCAGTTTGTCGTTTGCTAGTCTGGAGAATTTCGAGGCCGCTGTGCTGCAGTGGAAGCATATCCGGCGCGTAACTGGAAGACCCTGAGTTCGATTCCCGGTGGCGGACGATGAGAATTTTTCCGTGACTCATTTATAAACGTGGAAAGAGCGATGACTTCTATTTGATGTCGCTGGTCCACGTCAACTGTGTATTTATGAACTTTAGGAGGTTGAGGAATCATTGCCAGGAAACTCAGGAGTCATTCATGCAAGGAATTTCCTTTCACAATGAGCGAATAGATGAATCGCTTATCCACAAAATCCACCTGAATTGAGAAATATCATGGCTAAAGAACACTCCATCGGTGATAAGCACACCGGAAAAAAATTAGTCTCCCCTAA
Organism: Macrothele yani; assembly: GCA_039090855.1. Classification (NCBI taxonomy): domain Eukaryota; kingdom Metazoa; phylum Arthropoda; class Arachnida; order Araneae; family Macrothelidae; genus Macrothele; species Macrothele yani. Next base: position 203,800,884 of record CM076990.1, read on the forward strand.
CAGAAATGACAGAAAGAAGTTATCGGACGCACCTCGGGCGCCGTGGTAGCATTGTTGGGAGATAAATAGCACTGACGTGGTCTACAAGATCATTTCTGTTTCGTGCAGTGGTGAAGAGCAGCGTGTGTGTTTAATTTAATCTACAATATTGGTCCTAAAACAGACTTTACTGAGTGGCAGAAAGGAGCCATCGTGTTTGACCATGCCCACGGATACAAAGTGAATGAAGTCGCCCAATTTGTTGGTGTGTCGAAGCGTACTATCCAGCGGGTCTACCTACAGTGGTGTAGTTCGCAGTCAACTGAAAATTGGCGACGTAACTGTGGCCGGAAAACGATTCTCACCGACAGGGATCGCCGCCATGTTTTACGTATGGTAACTGCAAATCGGTTTCAAACCAGGCAACTATTGCTCCAAACAGTTAACGAAAGTCCACTCCAACCAATTTCCGAAACGACATTGCGACAAGAACTGCATACGATGGACACCCGGAGCCGAGTACCAAGGAAGATGCCTCTTTAAACAGCAAGTCACGAAGTCGCAAGTTACCAATGGGCTCAGAGGCACCAAAACTTTACTGTGGAGGATTGAAAACAAGTAATTTGGTTTGATGAGTCTCGTTTTTGTTTGTACTACAATGATGGGAGGCGACGAGTGCATCACCGGCACAATGAAGCCTTTAATCCTGATTGTGTCGAAGGTGTTGTTCAAGTTGGAGGGGCTTCTGTGATGTTTTGGGGATGTTCTTCGTACCACAGAATGGGCCCTCTGGTAGCAGTGACGGTGAATTTGAACCAGACTGCGTAACTCCGCATTCTGAGTAACGAAGCGTTGCCCTTTGCCCTACATCTCTAGGAGCAACATCACATTGCCACTCCTGCCATCCAAGACGACAGGGCTGTGTATGAGTGGCACGACGAACAACCAGCAACACTGTCTCACCTCATCTGGCTTGCCAAATCCCCAGATTTAAATCCTATTGAGGAACTGTGGGATCAGTTGGATCAGAAAGTGAAACGCCAGAATAGACACCAGTGTACTCTAGCGGAACTTCGAGACGATATTGAAGCATGAGTGGCTGAAAATCGATGTTTAATAAATCCACAACCTCGTGGAGTCTCTACCACACCGTATTCGTGCTGTTATCAAGGCAAAAGGCGTCGTCGCCCGTTATTAGGTAAGTTCTGACAGGGGTGACTAATGTTTTGACCGGTATGCTTATTCAAAACCTATAGAGATATTCACAACTTATCGGTGATATTCATATCCACAGGAGCCATTCATTGCAAGAAACGTCCTTACCATGAACAAATGGTTGATCCGCTTATCCATAAAATTCACCTGGATTGGGAGATATTATGACTCAAGAGCACTTCATCGGTAATATTGAAAACACATAGAGATATTCCTGACTCACCGGTGATATTCATATCCTCACAAGTCATTCATTTCAAGGTACATCGTTACAGTGAGCGAATGGTTGATTCGCTTATCCATAAAATTCACCTGAACTGAGAGGTATTATGACTCAAGAGCACTCCATCGGAGATACTGGTAACCCATAGAGATATTCGTGACTTATCCGTGTGATTCACATCCTCACCAGTCATTAATTGCAAGGTACGTCCTTATACAATGAGAAATGATGAATATCTTATCCATGGAATTTACCTGAATTGGAAGATATCATGGCTCACGAGCACTCCATCGGTGTCATTCATAATCCATTCTTTTAGCAGTCTGCCATTATATGTGTGATAGTTACTATCTCCAATTTGTTACTGCATGCAGCAAAATTTTATTCATCACGTTAATTTCCTAAGGAAAGGCTCAAGTTTGAATGAAAGCCGCTCACAATGTAGGTTAGATGAAATCCTTGAACACTTGCGAGTAGATCTTCAGCAAATTTTTCACGATGACATCGCGGTGATAGCAAATTTGCATGAAATCGCTTTAGTAGTTAGAACTATGAATGGACAGATTATTTTGAAAGGACTGTCCTTACTTTCAGAAACTGAGAGAAGACAGAGCTCTGTAAGTAACAGATTTCGAAAAAAAAATAACAGAACAATAACAGAGCAGACACAGCTCTGGAAGTATAGATTATGAAAGAAGTAACAGAATAGTAACAGAGAAGACAGAGCTCTGGAAGTATAGATTTTGATTCTGAAGTACGAGAACAGTCGACGCAGTTAGATCTGATTAACATGAACCAAACCTAGTAGACTACGTCTTGGTAACTTAGCTCACTGAACAGTAGATTTGCTATGGAAGTGGAAAAGTTGTATAAAGTGGGTATTTTGTTACTTTTTTCAGATACTGCTGCCGAAGTAGCATAGGATAGATTACATATTTCGAAGTCTAATGGAAGGTCCACCGTGAAGCCTAAAAAGCGCATTTCACATAATGTTTTTAACACATGAAGAGAACGCTGTGCCTTTCGTATGAAAATCATATATTACGCTACGGACCGAAATTTTTCATATTATGCTTATAAAGAGCATTTTTCCGCACTCCGGAAACAAGTGCCCACGTGCCTTTCGAAGTTATGACGCTTTACGAATTAAAAGGAAGTCGTGTTATGTTAATGCGTGGATCTAACGACTTGAAATGTCCCCTGAGCAGCCCTACCATATTTCTGATGAGAGAAACAAAAGAAAATTTTTGAAGGCTTATGAAACGGAAGTCCCACGTCGTCCTTCGTTGAAGAAACGATGTGCATCACCAGGATCTCTATTGTGGATGCATTCTGTAAGAAGCGACCAGAGACACTAGTAAGGCAGTATTATTGCGGTAAAAGAAGAGGGATTTTGGACTAATATGCTTCAGTTTATTTTACGATAAATAATGTATTGGAAACATCTTCCCTTTGATTTTGTATGAGGTGTCACGTGCTGCAAAAGTGGGTCCTAATTTAAAGACCCACAACATGAAAACTATAAAAAGTTCAAAACCAGGGAAAACGCCCATACTAGAAAGAATCAGAGTATAAATGGCTACGGTGTACATTCAGCTCTCCACCAACATCCTGGAAAGAGAGGTAAGAAACTTTAACTGTGAGCAGGTAACTGCTGACGGGTGCGAGAGACTGCCGGCCAAAATGCCCAGGAAGAATGATCACCCCAAATGCGAGAATTGGTAAAGAACCACTCTTCTGAGCATAACCAGTAGAGTGTTGGAGAGCGCAATGAACAAAAATCTCAAAGAGAGGCACGTAGGCTTTAGAGCTCAAAAAACGTGCGTTGATTACCCTGGACAACAGCCAAAACATATCTGAAACAAAAGTAACTATTTTTAACTAACTTGGACATGCTGACCACGAATATGTACTTAAAAGTCCGGAATTGGCTCCAGTTTTCAAGATACTGGGGAGTGGTTCCGTGGGAATGGATGGTCTGCACCGGAAATCCGATATGTCAAGCGCGTGATTTCTCACGAGACAGATAACTTTGCGCGCCAATTGGATGATGTAATCTCTAGCAGTCATTGCAATCACATTTTCTTTTTGCCATCAATTGTATTGTGGATTCTGTGAGTGCAGACACGTCGTTGAAGAGACCTCGTGAATGTGTAAAACAGTGCAGACAATAGTTTTTATATTTGTGGGCAAATCACTTACATATCATAAAGGCGACCAATTACACCGATGATTAGAAAAAGCTTACAGCCTTTACTTTGGTTGTGAGATCAGTGACCAGGACCGGTATTGGGCCCCACACATATGCTGTCGACCCTGTGCAACAAATCTGCGTTGCCGGTTGAAACGAAAACTATGATTGATGAGTTTTGCAGTTCCAATGGTGCTGAGGGAACCCACAAGCCATCTTGATTATTGTTGCTTTTGTATGATTCCTCAAGTGGATATGGTATTTCTCAGAATAAAAAGCAGCTTTTGACATAACCGAATATTCCAGATACTATGCGCCCAGCGGCTCACGGGAAAGGACTTCCTGTTCCGAACCCAACAGATTCTTATAGTCTGGATGATAAAGAAGAAAGTATGGCCAGGGAATAATCGTCACATGTGAAATCATATACATCAAAAGATCCGGATTTCCTTCCCATTGAAGAATCTTCACAGCCATAAAAATTTACCCAAAGTGAATTGAAGGATCTAGTGAGAGATTTGCAGTTGCCAAAGCTGTTGGGGTCAATACTGCAACAATGGAATCTTCTAGAAGAGAATGTGCATATGTGTTTCGCGCTCAGCAAAAAGATCTGCTTCAAGTTTCCAAAATAGGAGATAACTTCATTGGTTGCGTTGATATAGTAGGTCTGATGGCAGCACTACAAATTGACTACAAAGACGACGATTGGAGGCTGTTCATTGATTCGTCAAAGTGGAGCTTGAAAGCGGTGCTCCTCCATAATGGTAACGTTTCATCATCTGTTCGACTCGGGTGTGCAGTCTACATGAAAGAAATGTACAACAACATGAAAAAACTGTTGCCAACCATCAGCTATGAAAAGTATAAGGGGCAGATTTGTGTTGACCTGAAGATCATTGCCATATTGATGGGGCTACAGCAGGGTTACATAAAGTTTTGCTGTTTCCTCTGTCTTTGGGACAGCTGTGCCAAGACTTCCCACTACAAGAAAAAGGATTGGCTCCCACGACAATAATTTGAACTGGGAAAAAAGAATGTACTTAAGTACCAGCAAAGATCTTGCTTCCTCCTCTCCACATAAAACTTGGACTAATGAAGAATGTTTGTACCTTCGCGATACATTTTCAAGACTTAATGAGGACGAAATCAAGGAAGGTGTATTTGTCAGCATACAGATACGACAGCTCTTCCGAGATAAGTGTTTTGTTATAACTTCAAACGTGATGAAAAGTTAGCTTGGAAAGTGCTTTCCAGCAAGTGGCCAAACATTTTCTTGTAAACAATAAGACTGACAGTTACCAGGAGCGTGTAGAAACCTCTTGCAGCGCTACGAGAGACTAGGGTGCAACATATCATTGAAATTAAACCCTTTACACTCTCATCTGGGTTTCTTTTCGGATAGCTGGGATGCTGTCAGTGACAAGAACGGGGAACGGTTCCATCGGGACATTACTACCATAAAAAAGGTACCCAGAGAAATGGAATGCAGCAATGTTAGAAGATTATTGGAGATGCTCCAGAAAATCATTACAAGCGACAATCAAGGCGGCGTCTCTGTGAATCATTTCCTCCATGAGGATTATCATAAGGTATATAGGGTATACACTGAAGTACCAGAAAAACTGGTACACCAGTCAAATACTTGGTAGGTCCCCCACGGGAGCGCAGGACTGCAGAAATACGACGGGGCATGGACTCCATTAGCTTCTGGAAATACGCTGTAGGCAATGCGCACCATACTTCCTGCAGAGCGTTCCACAATTCGAGTGCATTCAGAGGTCTCGGATTCCTGTGTTCGATAGCGCGTTACACGGCATCTCAAATGTGTTCTATCACGTACAGATCTGGCGACTTGGGTGGGATGGCAAGACCCCAAACTCAGATAAATACTCCTCTAGCCATAATGTGGCGTCCCGACACTTCTGTGGAGGTGCGTTGTCCTGTTGGAACAGGCCCAACCTATAAGCATGAATGCAGGACATTAAACTGAAGTACTTCGTTAGAAAGGATGCGCACATAGCGTTGGCCGGTCACACACGGTTTTAGACGTACCAGGGATTCCAGTGAAGTCCAGCTAAGCACACCCCATGCCATTACGGACCCCTCCCCCAGCAGCCGGTGCAGTTTCCTGTTGACAGGCGGGATCCACGGCTTAATAGGATTTGCGCCACACACGAATCCTTCGATCTGCCCGATAAAGTTGGAAACGGGACTCGTCTGACCAGGCTACTTGTTTCCAGTCATCAAGTGTCCATTGGCGGTGTTGCCCGTGCCCAAGCGAGGGGCATAACTCTGTGTCGTGCACCCATCAAGGGGACTTGAGTTGGGCGTCGGCTCCCAAAGCCCATATCGTGCAGGGTACGTTGATGCTTGTTGAGGCTCCAGCATTGAATTCTGATGATACCTGCTAGAGTGTTGCACGCGTATCGCGTGAAACGATTCTTGACAGCCGACGATGGTCACGTTCACCCAATGTCTTTTTACGGCCACACTGGTATCGTAGGTTGGAGGTTTTGCCGGAATTCTTGTAGTCACGGTATACCCTTGCAATGTTCGTCCGTGAAAATCCGAACTTCGTCTCTACCTCTGAAATACTAAGGCCCATCTCACGAGCGCCAACTTTGACACCGCGTTGAAAATCACTGAAATCGTTATTACTTGTCATTTTCATGCCAGAAACAGCTCTGACAGATGGCAAGGACGTCTATCGCTTTATATACGCACTGGAGGACGCAACCGAGTACGCGCATAGGTGAAGTTGCTATGTATTTTGCATAAGCTCGTCTGTGCCAGTTTTTCTGGCACTTCAGTGTACATGCGAAAGTGTAAAACTTGTTTTATACATATTTCAAAAACTAGAGCTAATTTGGTGTTTGAAAATCCATTTGCAAATTCAGCAGCGCAAACAACATAAAGTAACTTGGTTTAATTTCAGATACACAGAAAAAGTCCAAGTTTGTTGTCCAGTGTTACATCCCCGCTATGCCGATTTTCATCGACCGCTACGCCCTTTCCCCTTACGCCTTTTCCTGTTGAACCTTATATTGGGGTCCTTAGCGGTTGTTAAGTGAGGAGACGAAATTTCAGACGGAGAGGAGAAGTCGTTTTGCGTTTTCTCTCTGTGCCTTATATTACGGCCATGAAGCGGGGGAAACGTTTCTGCACCTGCTAGAAAAGAGAAGTACACCTTTTAAAGGGAATTCATCTGGTTTCTTTCATAGCAGGAAGCGGCGTGCAAATCTGTGGAGGAATTGATCCCGCTGATGTGCACTGATTATTATTAATCCGATTTCATCCATTTTCAATACATTCCTTCGATATGGACTATTTTTTCCCCATCGAGTTTTTAAGTAAAAGTGGACTCGTAGGGATCCCTAAGAACAAACTAAAATTTCGCCGGAATTGAAGGTTTTTTATGCATGTTATCATGCGTAAGTTTGAAAGAACGTAACGGGAACCAGATGACAATTTCTCATAGAAACACACATTTCTGGGAATTTTGTCATTTCTTCCGGAAAATTGTAAACCGTTATTAATCCACTGCTGGATGAATGTCTCCTCAAGTTTCTTCCACAACTGTGTGTCTTGAGCCTGTATCCACCATGTTACTCCGGCGTGCTTTCGAATTTTATCCGTTCATTTCTTATGTGATCTTCTTCTGGGTCTTTTTCTGTCCCTTGGAATCCTGTCTAAAATTTAGGTTGTCCATCGGTGAACTGTTCTTCTGGCAACATGTCCAGCCCATTGCCATTTCAGGCATTTTATTCTGATCATGATGTCTTCCACTTTGTCATTTTCCTTATCCACGAGTTCCATTTCTTATCTTTCCTGGTTACACAGAGTATGCATCTCTCCATGCTTATTTCAGTTGTATGAAGGTTTTGTACGTCTTTTTTATTTAAAGTTCATATCTCTGCTCCATATGGAAGAACTGGAATGATGCATTGATTAAAAACGTTTCTTTTAAGACATAATGGCATGGTTCTCTCGAAAATTTTGTTTCTTCCAAAAACTCTCCATCCAAGTTTTATACGCGGATTAATTTCCTCATCAATGTGCCCCTTGCTAGATATCTGCTGTCTAAGATAAACGTAGGTATCGGTTACCTCGAGCTTTTCCCCATCAACCCCCGAAAAATTACTTTTGTCAACAAGTTCCTGGATCATACTCTGCAGTTCTGAAGGGGTAGTTGCAAAGACGATTACATCATAAGCAAAACGAAATTGAGCTACGTAATCTCCATTAACCTTTATATTTTTGCTTTCCCAGTTCCATTATTGAAAGACACTTTGCAATGTAGCATTGAAGAGTTCGGGAGATAAGGTGTCATCATGTCCCACTGGTGTACCGTCAAAATAACCCGGTTCGTAATAACCCGGTCAAAACAACCCGGCGTCTGAATAACCCAGCGTGAAAAAACCCGTCACAAAATAACCCAGCGTGAAAAAAACCCGTTACAAAATAACCGTGCGTCATAATAACCCCAGGTCACAATTATTGTACTTCAGAATAACCCACGACTTAATAACCATCGTCAAATACTATCTCATGGTACCTTTAGACGGTAGATGGATTTTGGAACCGGTAGGGGCCCGGGGTCAAGCCCCCCCTAAACATTTTTCGTAAAAGCTATAGTTTTCAATTTAGAGCCACCAGATTTGGTATACTACCTAATGGTATTCTAATTTAGACGGTTGATGGATTTTGGAACGAGTCGGCGTCAAGGGCCCCCATACAAAATTTTCGTAAAATGTACAGTTTTCACTTTAGAACCACTAAATTTGGTATACTATCTCATGGTACTCAAACTTAGACGGTAGATGGATTTTGGAACGGGTAGGTGCCCGTGGTCAAGGGGCCCCCATACACAATTTTTGTATGGGGCCGTCGTGCGCATGCTCAAGTTTGGTTGGCGTAAGTACTCGATAATAGTTGCTTACCTCCATGTCCGTGTTGTTTTTGTGAATGAACGTTTAGTTGTTTGTGCTGTGCTTTATAATTTGGGAACTTAAAAATATGAAAAATAAGTGCTTCATTTGTGATAAGACTTTTAAATGTTCTTTATTAAAGGCTGATATTTCGGTTCACTTAATGTTTCCCAAGAACCATTTTCAGTACTCTGTTAACAATAACAAATTCAAATTTGTACATTCTGTTGAATATATTGGTGACTATCAACAGAGCATTGAAATTCTAGCTCCTTCATCGAGTTTAAATTTATGTGCATAAGGTCAATTACTTGTTCCCCACAGCATGTTGAAATACAAAATTTTCGGGTATGGAGAAGTGGCCACCGGAGCTGCATAAACAAATTTCGTGTGGCTATATTATTCGCCACTACTTGAGCAACTATTGTTCACAAAATATTTTCTTTTTAATATTTCCTTTTCAGCAAGAAATTTAAACATTCCATGAATTTCGGGCCAAAGACAAAGCGGAGAACTGGCCACAAAAAATTTAAGGGGCCGTCCGTAAAAAAATTGCATTTTGGATTGCTCCGTGGCTACGTCTTTCGAGATTGGTCATCTGACATACATAAAATTTCCAAAATTTCGTATTTTATTATTCACTATATTTTTCAAGGGTTATAAACTACAGGTAAACAAATTCTCTGCCTGTATGTACACACCAAGGATACTTGTCGTGAAGGAGGGGGAGGGGGGGGGGCTTAAAATATGAAATATAAAGAATTTCTGGTCCGATTGGGAGATTTTCAGCATTTACAACCTACAAGTCAACAAATTATCTGAGGGCTGTGCTGCCTCAGGAAACCTGGAGGGTGGGGGATGTTGTGATACTAAAAGTGTAAAATGTAAACAATTTCTGGTCAGTTGGGAGATTTTGAGCGCTTACAAACTACATCTCAACAAGCTGTCTGCGGCCATATGCTAACGCAGAAAACCTGTCTCGGTCAAAGGGGGGCGGGGGCAGAATATGCACTCAGATAATTTGTTGACTTGTAGGCAGTAAATGCTGAAAATCTCCCGATCGGACCAGAAATACTTTATATTTTACACTTTTGGTATCTCCCTCGCCCCCCTTCCCCCGACAGTTTTGCTGAGTAGGCACATGCCCTCAGATAATGTGCCGTATTTTATACTTTTGGTGTAACCCCTCTCGCCCAACAGGTTTCCTGAGGCAGCACATGCCCTCAGATAATTTGTTGAGTTGTAGCTTGGAAATGCTGAAAATCTCACTATCGGACCAGAAATGCTTTATATTTTACATTTTAGGCCCTCCCCTCCCCGATAGGTTGCCTGAGCAGGAAGATGCCTTCAGATAATGTGTCGAGTGAAATCTTTTGTTGAGTTGTAGGTCATCAACATTTTTCATAAAGAATTACATTAAGTATCGCAATTAAGAAAAGACGAAATTACGGAAACTTTATATGACTCAGATAACCAACCTCTGGGGTCGTGGCCACGAAGCGGTCAAAACGCAATTTTTATAAGAGCCCTTAAAATTTTTGTGGCTAGTTCTCCGGTGGCCACTTCTCCTAAACCCTACCTAATAAGCTGTAAGACCCCCTTTAGCCCGCAAAACAGCGGCCACTCGTCGAGGCATCGATTCGATGTGGTGGCGATATTTAACCTGGAGTATCGGGTACCATAATGTCAACAGCAAGCCCCCAGTTCCGGTACATTTCGGGGAGGGGGGGGATTTTGTGCGAACCCGCCTTTTCAAGTCGAAACACAAATATTCGATTGGGTTCATGTCAGCTAAATTTGGAGGCCAGGGCATTAACAGGAAGTCACCAGCATGTTCCTTGAACCACTCCTTGAGGATTCTGGCAGTGTGGCCTGGGGCATTATCCTGTTGATAATGGACATCACCAGCAGGAAACACAGTTGCCCTGAATGGGTGAACTTGGTCCGCAAAGATATTCAGGTTCCTGACTGATGTAAGAGATTGTGCTGTTAGGTTAATGGGGCCTAAAGTGTCGCAAGAAAATATCGCCCACAGCATAACACCGCCGCCGCTGCCGCCGGCCTATTTCCGCTCAACAGTACATCCTGGTGCCATAGCCTCCGTTGGTAATCGGCGTATCCGCGCTCGGCCGTCTACGTAATGCAACAGGAATCTTGCTTCGTCAGACCAGGCTACTTTCTTCCATTCATGCAAGTGTCCAATCTCGATGATCTTGTGCCTATTTTATTCGTTGCTGGCGATGATGTGCAGTGAGCATGAGGACCCGGCTGGGTCATCATATAATTATAGTATGGTAAAATTTGTATTTATATTGCTTTCAGCATAAGTGGATGCACGAATCTGCTTTCGCGAGCGAAGTATTACAAATAAGTATTTGAGCATTTTTTATGTGACGTATAACACTAATTTACAGATCCGACATTTCCCTGCGTTGTTGTCGTGTGACCGTAACTGGTCTAGCGTATAAAATGTGACACAGAGAAACGTTTGCCCCAAAGTCAAACGCACTTTCACATTGGTTGGTGAAAGATGGCAAGCGATACTGCATTGGTTACGAATTTCATCAAGAAAAAAGTGCTGCAAAAGCATGTGCAACAATCTGTTCTGTTCTGGGGGAGAATATTGTATCGAAAAGCACGTGGGGGTTTTGGTTTAGCCGGTTTAAAGCAGGTGATTTTGGTGTTAGCGATCGAAAACGTAACGGAGCCCCGCATACGATTTCACACGAGGAACTACCAGCACTGATGGACGAAAATTCGTCTCAAAAGCAAAAGGAACTAGCTGAACAATGGGGGTAACTCAACAAACCATTTCCAATCGTTTACGCGCAATGGGAAAGATTTAGAAGGAAGGAAAATGAATGCCACATGACCTGAGCCAGAGGAACAAGGATGAGCGTGTCATGAAGTGTTTGAATCTGATGAATAAACAACACAGAAAGTCTTTTCTGTGGAGACTCGTTGTAGGTGATGAGAAGTGGATATGGTACGACAATCCCAAAAGCAAAAGAAAACACTGGGTAGACCCAGGTGAAGCAACAACTTCGATACCGAAACCCAATATTCACTCCAAGAAAGTTCTGCTATGCATCTGGTGGGATATGAAGGGTGTGCTCTATTATGAACTATTGGAACAGGGTCAGGCTGCTACTGCTGATCACTAACTACAAGCAATAGTTGCTGCGATTGAACCAGGAAATCTGTCGGAAATGTTCATTCACAGGCAAAGATTTGCGTCCCATGAAATTACTGCATGACAACACTAGGCCGCATGTCTCGAAATCGGTCAAGGAATCATTATTGACGCTTGGCTAGGAAGTTTTGGAGCACCCGGTGGATAGTTCCGACATAAGCCCCTTCAGTCTATTATTTGTTCCGATCGATTCAACATGGTTTGTCTGCCGTACGGTTCCGGACATGTGACGAAGCGCAAAAATGTGTTGACGACTTCATTGCGTCACAGGACAAAGTATTCTTCATGCCTGGAATCCGTCAGCTGCCTGACCGATGGCGGAAGGTGATAGATAATGACGGCACATATTTTGATTCGTAAAGGTATTGTTGTTTTCTCGCATATTACAAGTAGCATTGTCTTAAAACGCTTTAAAATGTATTTGTACACCTAACAATATAGCTGTTCTTTGGGTAAATGTGGCGTTAATTGGCATATCCTAGTTGCGCTAATTAGGAAAAAAAGACTGGTACAAACATATATATTTTAGATATCGATTATTAATTTGTGTGAAGCTCACGCTCTTTTCGCCATGATTTCAGAATTCGATACGATTACAAAGTTTCGGAAAACGTGCGACAGCGATGAATCCAACTTTTTTCTGTTAACCCTTTCGCGACTACAACGCCCTATGCGCCCGGACATTCAGACAACCACACGCAAGGTTAATAGACTGAAATGTTTGCTCATCCCACCTATGTCGCAGCGGAAGTATCGGTCACTTACGTAGTGACGTCACTATAAAGAATGGGTAGATCGTCGATACTTGGTCGTACAACTAAAGCACTTGCGTGAGAAGTGTTGTGAACAATTTTAAATTCAAATGCACTTTGAAGTTTAAATCTTACAGCCAAGATAAAATGGGGGAAAAAAACAACAACAACAAAAAAAACAGCGTCAACAATACACGTAGGAAAAATTGACATCCATGTGAATATTTTATTTATTGTAAACCAAGATGTTAAAGAAAATAAGTATAATTTTATTTTTCCAAATCTATTTAATCTAAACAGGACATTGACTGGCATTAAGGAAAAGTGCAAGGATAGCGATCATAGCTTTTAAATTTAATTTCATGCAACTGTAGAATTGCCTTCTTTCACTAAATTCGAGAGAAAGAAAAAACACCATAATATTATGTTAGTAGCACCACATAAAGAAATGCCTTTATGCCGTACAAATCAAAACTTCAGCAACATTCAAGGAACTCGCTTAATTAAAAAGCTGCAAATTAATTCTATTAAATGCTCCGTTATTATTTGTAATTAATCGCTTAATAAAAAAGTTAAAATCATATATTTTCAAAATCTTTTTCCTTTCTTTTCGTCATATTTTCATCGCTAAATTTTGAGACCTTTAAAAATCGAGACCTTATTTAATGCAAAGAAATGCTTTCTTCACTCATTTTGCCATGTTCCTTAAGTAACTATTTTAACCGGTATTCTCTTCTTGGGTTGGTAAGACATTTTTTCCTGAGGATTTGGAAGTTAGTCGAATACTAAAGTGCAAAACAAATTCATTTTGCTTTTTGTTGCTATTAGGAGAAACAAAAAAAAAACAACCGAATTTTTCATAATTTTAACTATGAGTTATTTTGACGCGGGTTATTCTTTCTGGGTTAATTTGACATGTAACCGTTTTACTCCCTTTCCAATTTTGATTGGTCCTGTATTCCCAAATAGTCGAACTCTTGCACTTGCATTTTCATAGATGTTATTAATATTGCTAATGTAAGCATTTTCAATACCGCAGGATTTCAAAGCCATTGTAACTGCTGATTTCACGGAATCAAAGGCCTTTTTATAAACGATGAAATCCATGCGTAATGGGAGCTCATATTCTCTCGGTCTTTCAATTAGTCCTCTCAGTGCATGAATATTATCTATCGTGCTGTAGCCACTCTTGAATCTAGTTTGTTCTCATGGTTGAGCCATGCCTAGTGTTAAATCAAGCGATGTAAAAGAACCTTAGTGAAGATTTTATAAACCACTGATAGGAGGTGATGAGCCTGCAGTTCCTGAGATCTTCAATGCTACCTTTTTTTATGGTAACAGGATCGTTGTAGCATTGTTCCAATCCGCAGGAATCTTTCCTTCATTGAGACATGTAGTGAAAACTTGGGAGAGTGTGGTTTCTATTTCTCCGCTTGCTTCTTGTAGAATTTTCACGGCTTGGGAGAGTGTGGTTTCTATTTCTCCGCTTGCTTCTTGTAGAATTTTCACGGCAATTCAATCTTTTCCTGGAGCTCTTCCCTGTTTCATGTTCTAAATTACATGTGTAACGTCTGGTGGGAGACTCTAGAACATTTCTTAATGACTGGAATAGGTGGATCATCTCTTTCATATAGGTTTGTGTAGAAATCTTTAAATCTTGACGAAATGTCAACTGTATTTCTTGTTAGAGAACCATCTTCTTTTCTGAGTGCGACAATCTGTTTGTTTCCTTTACTGAGATGTCCCTTTGCTTTCTTCAGGCTTTGATTACTTTCAATTGCTTTTCTCACTAGTTTACAATTGAATTTCCTTGTCTTCAGTGATATTTTTCTGAATTGTCTTGCATAGCTCTATATATTCTACTTTAGCAGTAAAATTTTATTTTTTGTCCTCATCTCCCTCTCTTTTGCATCAGCTTTTTTATTTGTCCCGATATTTTGTTCTTATGAAACTTGTTCTTAGTACCACCTATATTTGTTGCTGTTTCCATAAGATCACTGATGAGTTCTTTGTTAACTTCAGAAATGTCCACTTCTCCTGATGTTAGACCTTCTAGAGCAGTGAATCGTTTCCTCAGTTCCAAGTTGAAGGTATTGTGATGATTTTTAAGGTTGGCCAAGCAAATACATTTTTTTTATTTACGAGCTTACCACGTTCCAGTTTAGTGTTGAGGTGCATCTCACATCTCACCATTCCATGGTCACTACCTGTGTTGTATTTGTTTAGAATACTGCAGTCTTCCATGACGAACTTCTTATTACAAATAATAAAACCAATTTCACTTGTCGTTCGAATGGGATGCCTCCATGTCCATTTCCTTTGAGGCTTTTTCTTGAAAAAGGAGTTCATGATAAAAAAAACCTTTCTGCCTCTGCAAACTCTACGAGGGTATTGCATGCTGGTTTCTGCTGTCAGGACCGAATTTACCTACCTAAGTTTCATTCAGATGCTGTTGTCCTGTTTTTGCATTTAAATCTCATATAATGATCTTCAAGTGATGCTTACTTTTACTATTTAAATGCCGAATTTCTTCGTAAAATTCTTCAAGTTTTTCTTCAGGATGGCTTGTAGTGGGCGCGTAAGCCTAAATAATCTGAGCTTGGTATGTTTTCGATAGTTGGAAAACGAGTCCCACAGCTCTGTCCGAGGAACTTTCAACTTCTAGAACTTTTCCGTTCAGTTTCTTGTTTATTATAAATCTAACACCACTAGTTCTGCCAGTATCTGTCCCATGATAGTAGAAGAGATGTCCACTTTTCAGTTCAATGAGATCTTCTCCTTTTCTTCTTATCTCACTTATTAGGTGCTTGAATTAATTCCCGCTGTTTTTTTTTTTTTTTTTTGGCACACAAACACCTGGTTGTGGCCACAGAACGGTACAGGATAGCCTATTCAAAGTAGTGTCCGTTGGCAGCTACGACGCATTCCCACCGTTGGGGTGACAAATGGATTCCGCGGTAGAAAAATGTAGGTTCTTTCGAGGTGAACCATTCATCGAACCACTTTTGGATATCCGCGACAGAAAGGAAGTGCTGCTCTGACAGGCCATGTTGTAGCGACCGGAACAAATGGAAGTCAGAAGGAGCAATGTCCGGGGAATAAGACGGGTGGAGTAAGAAGTCCCAGCCAAGTGCCTCCAAGAGTTCTTTTTTTTTTTTTTTTTTGATTGGTGGTTTAATGACCACCGTGAGCAACTCGATGGGCTATAAGCAGTCGCCCGTCCCTAATTTAGGGTCACTGGTTCCAGGGAAGGGAGAGAGCCAGTGCCGTAAGACAAACACAACATCCATGCCTCACCGGGATTCGAACCCGGACCCCTTTCGGACGAATGATCAGAGGCAATCGCTTAGACCTCTGCGCCACCGGGGCGGCCTCCTAGAGTTCCTTCACGGATTTGGCGACATGAGGTCTAGCGTTGTCGTGGAGAAGAATAACCTTGTAATGTGGGATCCAGTTTCCGAGCTTCTGGATCATTCCCATTGCCTTTAAACGTTTGCTAACCGTTGACTCATCGACCCGTAGCGTTTCAGATAACTCGTGGAGCGTCTGACACGGATCCTCGTCCAATAAGGCTTCCAATGCGCCATCTTCGAACTTTTTCGGCTCCCCAGAGCGCTCTTTGTCCTTCACGTCATATTCGGTGGCTTTGAAGCGTTGGAACCACTCTCTGCATGTTGTTTCCGATAGGGCATGTTCATCATAGGCCTGCACTAGCAAACGATGACTTTCCGCTGAAGATTTCTTGAGATAAAAGCAGAAGAGTAATGCTTCCCGCAAATGCTCCTCTTTTGGTACGAAACTCGACATCGTGAATGCGATGCAAACTCGTGTTCTGTGCCCTCCCGATCGCGTGTCACACACTGCTTCGCCCAGACTACGTACGGTACGTGCGCGCGCAAGGGAGGTCACGTATGGCCCGGGTCACAGCGCGTCAGTGCTGCGTTCTATTGGGCAACAGCGGGAATTAATTCAAGCACCTAATAGTTCAACGATATTCCACTTGATTTTTTGTTGTTTGTCCTCCAATTCAAGGAGCCTTGAAAGTGGAGGGGATTCGGACACACACTTCGAGAACAAAATTTTTCATTATCGGGTGCAATGGATAAATGGTTTGTTCCAATAGGAACGGAATAGATTAAATCGGTAAGTCACTGCAGAATGCCTTGAAGTGCTTTTTAGTAGGTGTCAAAAATATCTATTTTCCTAAGTCATCTTTTTTGGGAACTGCAATTGAGAATCATCTGCGGGACGTGCATTGAAATGAAGCACTAACTTATTTCAACTATAGTCATTCCTTGAATTGAAAGAATCACGATTCTGTACCTTTAAAATGACAACATGTGCTTTGATATATTGTAGAAACAATTAATTTTCGTGGAAATGAAATATTAACTGTTTTATAAGACACGCGAGAACCGTTTTTCTAATGGTGAATACGTAGATACAACGATAATTTCTCTCATCATTCTGTTAGGAAAATCTCATTAGAAAAAAAGTTATAATTACTCCAGACCTCTGCTGTCATGTAACAAAAATATTGTCAAAGATATACAGGTATATATATATTAAATGTGACATTTTGAGTAAGCTTAAGCCAAATTCAGTAGCATCCAGAAGTTTTCTTGTAGTCTTAGACTTGTAAGATTGATATTCCTCTTCCTACACGCGGAAGTTGCAATTGCAATTAAAATCTATCCTTCAAGAACTTTTGAAGCTGATGGCGTGCCTGGAGGAACAGAAGAGAGGAATATATTTATGATGCGTTTCTTCAATTAATGAAAGAGCGTGATGTGTGCAAAGCTATAGTTAATTGCAAGAGAGGGAACACCACAAAATATTTTCAATCCATGAAACAGCCGTTTGTAACTATATTGCGCTCTTCAAACGGTTTCGCTGGAAACAATGGAACCACGCAAAGATTGCGGGAGTTGAAGTACTTTATTTAAGGCACATTTCTTGCACTTTAACTGCTCTACCAAGGAAGATATGGGAAAATATCTCGAGAGTTTTAGCAACCTAGACCAAATATTTCAGTTCGTTATAAATTTTGATGTACTTTACTGTTCAATATGAGAGTTACGAAAATTCACCTACTTGAACACACAAACTTAGAATGTGAGTATTTATATTTCCCGAAAATAAAGTCATAGGGATAATATTGGTATCCTGTAACTTAGTGAACGGTTTGATAAATAGTTATAACTGTTTAGGTCCTCCCAATGGCCGAGTGATCAGAAGCGTGGGCTTCTAGTTAATCATCTGAGTTAGACTACAGGTCGAGTTCAGGCTGATTTATGGACGGTGAGGGAGGATTTAATGTAGCCATGGACCTAGTGTGGCTAAATTAGGGACTGGCGAATATCTACAGTCTTAGATGTTCACCGTGGTTATTAAGCTTTGAAAAGAAAAAAATAACTGCTTTGACAAAAAAATAGCGGAATACTTGTCAACAAAAGAAAGTAGAAATATTGATTGAATCAAATCACATGTTTAAAGGCGATCGCAAGTTGGTCAAGTGATACAACACCATTCCAATCATCTCATACATTCCTCTGGTGTCTAATTCAATAATTCGGTTCTGGGAGATAAGAATTATCTAATGTTTGCACATTTCTATGAGTTCTACAGATTAAAGACTTTTCTTAATCACATATCACCCTAATTCAGGAACACGCGTTAAACTGTAGTCTCATTTTAGCATCACAGTAATGTAATAAATAAAGCAACTCACTGACTGTTGCAGAAAACGTTCTATCAGGCAAAGCATTGCAAATACCTTTGCCCTCGCTGTCGTAAAATGCCTTCATTCGTTCACTGCGTAGCCAATTTATTAGGAAAACTTAACTAGTAATATACTGGACTGCTTTTGGTCTGCACAACACAGAAATGCTCATCGGCAATGATTGGACAAAATTTTGGAAACGTGCCTGCGAACACTTTTCCAGGCACGTTGACACCGAATAACGTTTTCCAATTCACAAAAATTAGATTTCAATGGATCCAGATATCTGATATACCCTTTGACTTCGTCACACAAATGCTTCATGGGATTGAGATCAGAAAACTGAAATGGTAAAAGAAGCAGGTAAGAATTTCCCTCATTTTTGTTAAACCACTCCGAGAAGATGTAAGTATTGTGGCATGGTGTGTTGTTCTTTAGAAAGTACCACACGGTTAAACAGTTACTATATATGAATGGAAGTCATCAGTTATGATGTTTAAATACCCTTGGACATTGGTGCAGGTCCAGTCATATTGACGGGCCTAAAGTCTCCCAAGAAAAGAAAGGGCGCCTTCACATAGCCTCCACAATTTGAATTTGAATTTAATGAAAACGTTTGCTATACAACACAGTACATCAATGTTTAACAAAATACAAACATTATAAATACTATCACATGTAGTAAACTAGTCTAAGTAATTGACACAGTATAGTGGAAACATGAACATCATGATAATATCACAAAGATCAATTCAAATTAAGCAACTTATAGAACTTCACAATTGCTCTGAGGGAAAACAAGATCACAGCCACCTGAAATATATCATATTTGAGGTGGGTGTGATCAACCCTAGAGTTTGGGGGCCATGCAATTTGGATTCACGCTTTCCTGCTGTTGTCCGCACATTCTCACCCTGCCGAAGGCATGCAGCAGTTAAGCACGACATTTCTCAGATGACATCGCTCTTTATAAAGTACATATAAATCATTAAGAGTACATCTGGTGATACTTTAATCACCTCGGTGCAACGGTGCAGACTGGAGACGTATTCTTTTGTTAGCTACAGACAGCAGTGGTTCATCAACAGATTTCTGCTGTTATAATACTATCAGTACAGTGTTGAAGTCTTGAAAATTTGCGCATTCTCCGCTACCCACATCAGGACCTGCATGAAATTCCGTTTTTCATATCGAGCGTTTTTCTTTACCTGTTAAAAATACATTTTTGCATATTGCTCTCGAAATGGTTTTTTTCTGTGACTACAGTTTTCATTTGTTATTATTTATTTCATCCACGCTCTTTCATTAATTGACTTCTAGATCATTTCCAAAATCTACTCTTTATGTGCTTTCTTTTTCATTCCGAGAGTTTCAGCGGCAGTACCTCAGTATACTTCTTTTAATTTCTACCAAGTCTCTTCGACCCCATCCATTTCTAAATTTCTCAGTTCTTCAAATTTGCTTTTCACAAATAAGCAAAATTCTTTAGTTGTCTTCTTTCCTTTGACCTTGAGGCATTACAGTATGGTCTTTGTTACCATCGTGGTCGTTCGAATCTCTTTAACTTCATCCTCAGCTTCGGTCATAAGATGCCATCAGGGCATTTTCTGATCGGACATCGAGAAGGATTTCTCGATGACATACCAAACTTCTCGATATTGTGATACAATAAATTTGGCTTTTATTAGCACGTCTTTTGTAAAAAAAGATCTTGCTTATGTTATCGGTTTGTCCGTCTGTACCCACGATATCTCTGGGACTATTTGTCCTATTTGAAAAATTCTTTTTGCGTTGGGTAGCATGAAATATAAGAATGATGATTCTTTATTTTGTTTTTTCTTTTACGATGTACAATGTCGCCGCTAGAGGGCGTAAATGCACATGATTTCGAATTCAAAAATACGTTTTATTCCACATGTTAGCTTCTATACATCCCATTGAAAAATTTCTTTTATCTTTGGATTCCATGTATGTCGAAAAGTATTTTAGATATAGTTACTTTTCCAAATTACAGATAGATTTTCCGCTAGGGGGTGTAAAAGTAAATTACATTTTTCCCGATAACTTTTCTTCTAAAGCTCCGACTTGAAAACGTTTTTCCTCAGCGGATACACCGTCTGATAGAAAATCTTTTGCATATAATTTCTAATTTTTGGTAATAAATATTTTGGCCACCAGGGGGCGTAAGTGTTAATTTCTGCTTCTGATGTATTTGTAGCAAAATCTGGACTCCTGAAAACTCGACAAATTTTTTTTTCTTGGACCGATACCGCTCATATGGATAAACCTTTTGAGAATACGTTCTTCCTAAAATAATGTATGGTTTTCCCACTAGGGGACGTAAAGTCACATCTTATTTTTAAAAATTCTCCAAATACGTGGCGTCAGTAAATAAATAAATACATCACTCATTTCACGTTACAGAAACACATAGCAACCGAAAAATTGTTTTCAGCCGCCGCCGTGGAAATGAATAACGGAACTCACGATATCTAGCCGAGCGCGTTAACTTTACACTTTCTAAGAGTCCGATTTGAAAACTTATTTCTGTGTTGGAGAGCGTTTCCGGTGCGAAATGTTTCTTATATAAATTCATGTTTTTCTGAACGCACAAGTCTGCAACCAGAAGGCGTAAGTTCACGATTCCATTTACAGCCATATCTGAGGGATTAGAAACCCGATTGAAAAACTTCTTTCTTCCGTCAGGTACTATTGTTTTCCATACCGGTTCCATTGACTTTGAATAGCTTTGATAAATTTAATTTACGTCAGAACGGATTCAAAAGACGTGCTTATTACACCCGAAAATTCGGTTTCATCTTTCTTGTTAATTCTGCTTTCGGTGATTCCTATTTTACCTTATGCATTTTCTTGAGGCTAAACATACTGTCCTCGATCAGTAGACAGTTCAGCGAACAAAAGTTGGTGCAAAGTTCTCAATTCCAGTTCGTCATAACAAAACCATATATTCCAAGTATATTTTCTTTACGCCCGTTGTAAGAGCCAATCATCGAATTCATGTCTCCGATGACAATGAGCAGGTCCTTCGATGCGACTCCGGAAACTGTTGTCTATAGGCATTCGTAAAATTCTACTCCATTCTCCTCCTCTGCTTCTTTGGTTGGTGCATTAGCGCGGGTAACAGTTGTGTTGCAACGTATGCCTGCGAACTCTGTCTGGGCCGCCCCGGTGGCGCAGTGGTCTAAGGCGCTGGCCTCTGATCATTCGTCCGTAAGGGGTCCGGGTTCGAATCCCGGTCAGGCATGGATGTTGTGTTTGTCTTACGGCACTGGCTCTCTCTCTTCCCTGGAACCAGTGACCCTAAATTAGGGACGAGCGACTGCTTATAGCCCATTGAGTTGCTCACGGTGGTCGTTAAACCTCCAATCCAAAAAAAAAAAATCCAAAACTCTGTCTGGCCTCCCCGATTGCGCAATTGTCTAAGCAGTGGCTTACGACCATTCGTTTGAGAACGGTCCGGGTTGGAACTAGTGGCTCTAAATTAGGGATGGACGACTGCCTATAGCCCATCGAGTTGCTGTCGGTGGTTGTTAAACCTCTAATGAAAAAACAACAACTCTGCCTGAGTGTTCTGATATCTGATCCTATACAATGAACACTCTCTTCGTCCTACCAACAAGCATGAAGACCACTCTTCCTGTTTGTTGTGCATAGTATTCTAAGTTTCCTGAATAAAGTACGCTAGTTTTGATGCAAGTCTAATTTCTTCGTTTCCATTTCACCCAGTTTCCCTAATTCCCAGAATGTCTAGATTAGTTCTCCCATCTCATGAGCGATCTGAACTGCCCTAAAATAGTTCCCACATTCCAACATCAAATACTCATTTTTCGGGTTAAATGTAGCACTCCGTCGGACGCAGTCGTCGGACTTCTAGAAGTCTGACGACTGTGTCCGACGGAGTGCTACATCTGTGTTTGGCAGGAGAGTAGCTGCCCTGTGACACACGATGAGTAGCTGCCCTGTGACACAGATTGGTGATCAATAACCGAAAATGCCATGTAACATATATTTTCGACGTTTAAAAGAGTACAACTACACTAATGAACCTAATTTCTTGGCGTAGAATAGAAATCAAAGTTTCCAAGCTTTTGCACTATCCTTGAAAAAGACATCTGGTTGATGTGCGAAAACTTGGAAACTTTGATTTCTATTCTACGCCAAGAAATTCGGATTACTAGTGTAGTTGTACAGTGTTAAGTATAGTAAGTGTACAGCTCCTTGTTATTAATTAGTTTCGATGTGTTTCTGGCACTTCTTGATTACTATGCATTGTTACCGCAGACATATTTTTCT
The DNA here is from genome assembly GCA_039090855.1 of Macrothele yani. Taxonomy (NCBI): domain Eukaryota; kingdom Metazoa; phylum Arthropoda; class Arachnida; order Araneae; family Macrothelidae; genus Macrothele; species Macrothele yani. Next base: position 203,823,401 of record CM076990.1, read on the forward strand.
CCATTTCTATATCGTTTTTGCTGTCTTTCCATTTGTTGAAGATCTCTATGGTTGCATTTAAACGCCTTATCAAAAGTTTAGTTCTGCTCCTGTAGTTATCTGTTTTACTTTCACTTTTATTCTTTCCATGCTTAGTTAGCTAGATCTTAGCTGGCTTGTTTGCAGTGTGCGATTGCTGTAAGGTAACTCGAAATCAGGTGCGTTTACCGTGAGGAACTAACACTTTTCTTTGACCCTGCTTCATTCTAAAACTGGACACTCGAAGCTAACTAATTTTAGGCAGTGAAATGACCGAGTACAGCTTTTGTTCATGAGAGTTTGCTTGCCTAGGAGCCCATCTGTAATGGTTATACTGCATAAGGGCAGTGTAACTATTGCAGATGGGTGGCTCTTAGGCAAGGCTTCGATGGTTAGGAAAAAAACTCATCATTCTTTTTAAAATACAGTTGATTGAAAACACTGGAGCTGTTCCCTACTATCTTAGAATATTGCTGCACTCCAGTATAATTCCTTCGGATACGATAGGTCGGAGGAGGATGTCCACCTTATTTAGAAAAGTTTTCATAGGATTTCCTATAAGTCTACACACCAGCGCTGGGTGATAATAAGAATCCAGGTCTCTCATTTAGTCAACGGTTCACAGATGAAGATTAATATGCTGTGATTAACCTTTTATGACATCCATTTACTTTACGAAATTCGCAAGTTAAATTAATTTTCGCTTTTTTAACACAGTAGCTCTTCAGAGCGTCACACGTGCTACATAGAATGGTAAGAAGGCAAAACGGATAGTCTGGATCTCTGTTTGAAGCTTCATGTTCATGAAGCGATGAATTACTGTTAAAGACTTCTTTAGGTGAAGCCACAGTTGAAGAAATTCCTCACTTGTATCTCAGCCATTTCTACTGCAAGAACAAGGCTGGAGGAGACTGCTAAATCTACTGGATGAAGAACTTCTAACAGAATTTCTAACGCTGGATAAAGGACTAAAAAACACTGAAAGTTGTTGAACAAATAGGAATTCAGTATTTCTACTCCAAGAACAAACTCTTAGAATGTCGGCAAAATATACAAAAAAAAAAAAAAAAAAAGATGAGAAAATAATAGAGTTGCCACTCAAATAAGAAGTTGCCAATGGGAACAAATCGAACATTCTGTTTTCTTAAATAATCCTACTACGGATTATAACTTTGATTTGACACTCAATTCTATCAGTGGATGAAATAAGTGCTCACTGTAACTCTTTGAAATAGAAAGACGAAAGGTCTAACATGGGAAAATATTGTTCGAAGGAAAAAATAAACCCTCAGAATCACGTTTTAGTTATCATCTGCAAGTAGCACATGCAGCTTCACTGCATTTTTAGAATAACATAGTTTAAGTGTAACAAATATTTCCAAATGACATCATTCGGCTTTGCTAAGGTAATAAGTGAACAAGGCTACAATCCGTCGTTCAAAATTCAAGTCCATGTTTGCCACCATTTTTGTAGCTTTTTGTTTATGTATATGAGGTCAACTGCTCAACATATTACATTCCATTTCCGACCATCTGAAACAAGCGGAAGTATGATGCAGTTATATGGCCCAAACTAAACTGCCAATAATCTACTGACTGTAGATGCTTCAAATACGTGACTGCAACCAATGCTTCACCGGGAAAGGAAATTTACATACAATGGGAAATATGTCTGAAAATTAAGAAAAAAACTTTAAACCTAATTTAAACCTGAGTAATAATTCAGAGGAAAGATTAAACACTAAAATGTAAACCTACATTTAACCGAAATTACCATTCAGGAGAGATTAAACACGTAGGTTTTAGTAGGTAGTACCAACAACACAACTTTGTACTGAAGAAAACCTCAGGATATACAGATTGCGTCTTAAGAGTTATACCTCTGCAATACTGGGTACAATTCAGCTAGTAAGCAATAATCGAATGCAAATTTAATTTTAACTGTTACCCGAGACGTAGTTTAACCGAATCCTGGATATAATGAACTTTAGTTATGATTGTAGAACTCCCATGTATAATGGACTTCAGTTAATGCTGTCCAACGGTACTGAAGATCGAGGTTGATTATGATACTAATCTCCATTTATTTAAGAATTCCGTGGAAATTACCTGAGGGTGTTTCATTTGGAGTTCAAATAAATACCCAACCATTTTCTAACTGCAAACTTAGCTTCTCAGACAGTGGTTCTCGACAGATGGCGTAATAATTCTTCGCCATTTTTGGCGTTCAAACTGATTTATTTAGCTTGCAAGAAGTATGATGAACTTCTTCATGAAACTAGATAAACTGCGTCTCAAATACAAAATTCCAAGGCTGTCGCCGCCAAGGTAAAATCAACTTATACCGTAATTGAAATTAATTAGTGTCTGCAAGATAATGTAGCACTCTTTTGGGAACTCTGTAAATAAATCATGACGGGTGATATGTATGTATCTTGGTTCCGAGACTGTAGCCCCCGCCCCCGTTGGGTGTAATAACAACCTTCTACGTGACTCTCCATTCATAAAAGGCGCAAGGCATTCAATTCCCTTTTTTTCCAAAGGCTTTTGGGCTCCGGTTCCCTGCACTGCTGCACTTCTTTGTTAGTGACGTGTACAGAATAATATTACACATACACTCGGTGCAAGTACGCTTCAATATAAAGTAAAAACAAGCAGGATGACACCGAATTCTCTGGGGGTAATGAAAACCCTTTTTGACAGTCTCAAATAAATTACATCAATATGGACATTTTTTCAGTCTTTGCAATCAAAAGAATTGGATTTTATTCTACGTAGAAGGAAACATTTTCGTTGGAAATTTTTATTATAAAAGTTCAATCCTGAGTCCGAAAGCATATCTAAAACAAGTTTTGAACTAAATTTCCTTATCTGAGTAAACAGCGATCGAAACTTAAACAGGTGAAACTCCCAGTTGTTGCACATGTTAACTCACATTTTGTCTCGCATTTTGAGTTCCTTGTAGAGGCAATTAGTCAGCCAGGGCATTTCGGAGGAATCCTGTTAACCTTCCCGGCTTTGAGAATGAATGGCAAAGGCCATTATACCATAATGGCCTTTCACATCTACAAAGGGAATAATTTTCCATAATTTGGGACATTATTCTGTCTTTAGATCCTGCTGAATTAAAGTATCTAATGCTTTAACAGAGCAGGTGTATTAATACAATCTAACCCAGTGCTTTCCAACTGGTGTCCCGCACAACGAAATTATGGTTCCCACAAATATAATGAATAAACCAAATTTAATGTTTAACCGAAATTTTATTAGGTGTACAAATAAGTTTTAAAACGTTTTAAGACAACGCAACATGTAATTTGAGAAAAAACAACAATATAGTCTGGTGCCAGAATGCCATTTTTTGAAGTAACCTAAAATTTTGGTATATAGGACGATTTTTGAAGGTTTCTATATGAACAATGGGTCCTGAATCCGAATTTGATGGGTTTCACACTGTATCTGTTGAGTGTTTTGAATTATGACGCTATCGAAATGGCCGCCTTCTAAATTCATCATTTTACTGTTATATTACACAAATTCGTGCTGTGCTATCGTATGTGGTATCAAATTAAAGCTATATTTATGCCGAAACTATATATGCATGTATTTTGATAAAATTACTTTTATGACGTCATCAAAATGGCCGGTTTCTAAATTCGTCATTTTACTGTTATATTGCAATAATTCATGTAGTGTTGTCGTGTTTGGCATCACACTAAAGCTCTATTTACGTAGAAACTATATATACGTGTATTTTGATAATACTTTTATGACGTCATCAAAATGGCCACTTTCTGAATTCATCATTTTACTGTTATATTAGAATAATTCATGTAGTGTTATCGTGTTTGGCATCACATTAAAGCTCTATTTACGTAGAAACTATATATACGTGTATTTTGATAATACTTTTATGACGTCATCAAAATGGCCGCTTTCTAAATTAATCATTTTACTGTTATATTACAATAATTCATGTAGTGTTATCGTGTTTGGCATCACATTATTTTAAAGCTCTATTTACGTAGAAAGTATATATGCGTATATTTTGATAAAATTACTTTTATGACGTCATCAAAATGGCCGCCATGTAACAACAGTTTAAGATATTCACACCTACAGGTACCGCATTGATTATTATTTTTTCATCTATTTTCAGGAATCTCGGAGGTGTGCTTGAATTACACAAAATTGAAACAGTTGGTATTTAAGACAATAAAATAAACATCAAGTGCTTCAATGAAAGTTTGGAATATTTTGGTTGTTCCGGTTTTGTTAATGATGGAAGAAGACAGAGAGTGTTTTTTAAATGTACCATTACAGACGTCCGTCTTATTATGTCAGGTAAAGCTCGCATTCGTACTATTTTAGAATCGAGTAAAAACGTGGTGACAGTGTACATGTTGAACTTCAAAATAAATTCGAAAATAATAAGCTAAAATGTCACAAGAATTGCGTGTCCTCGTATAAAATAAAGTTCTCACTGACAGGGAGGTAAAGAAACGTTCGAATTGTAGTGTCACGAGTACAGTGCTAGCTGCTAAACGAATATGGAGAAGTCAACTGTCAGCTTTTTGTTCCGAAATCCCTGTATATTTTGTGCAAAGGATTACATTATCGAGAAGGACAGCAAGAATCCTAGAAGATGGCGTGCAGCTAGTGAGTGTCGTACGAAGGACTGTACAGATGCTGCAGGTACTAAAACCTTTAAAGATGCTATCAACGAAAAGTGCGCCGAGCGGAGTGATGGATTGTCAAATGAAGTAAGTCTTCGCCTACAAGGAGCATTGTCAGATTTACATGCAGCAGACGGAAGATACCACAGGGACTGTATGTATAAATTCACGGGTCCCAGGAATGTACTATTTGTCCAGCGAGAAACGTCTGAAGTAAAAGAAGATGTGGCTTATGATCAAGTTGTTAACATGGTGTTCCAAGATAAAGAAAAGATCTGGTCATCTGTGGAACTTGAAAAGTCATAAAACAGTGCGGACGGCACAATACTAAATCGTAACTCATTAATATCTAAGCTAAGTATGGAATTTAGTGCTGAACTGTTGTTAATATCCTGTTAGGGATATGCAAACTTGATTACGATTTGAAAGACGGCCATAGAGTTACTGCACCTTCAAGAAAGCGATGATGGCCAATATTCCATTCAAGTAGAAGCGAACATGATCAAGACGGAAACAAAAGGACTTACAGTGAATAAAAAATAATGCCAAATTAGAATTGACCACTGTGCAGATACTAGGAAGGTTAGTCCAACAATTTTGAAGCTTGTTAACCAAGTTACTAGCGGAAAACCTTCGCAGACACCGTCGTTACCATGTATTAAGATAAGACATATTTTACAGAACAGATACTTTGAGTTACAAGTGATCATCGGCAATGTATTGAGAGACAAAAAATGATTAAACGACTCTATGATTTTGGAGTCAGTTGGTCGTATAAAGAGTATCTTCGTTTCAAAGGATCTGCAGCATCACATACTGTCATGAAAAGGTCTGTGGCTCCAATCGTCGATTCATCTTTAGGTCTCGTTCAAATTGCAGCTGACAATTTTGACGCCAATATATCTTCCCCAAACGAACTAGTTTCGACACATTCTCTTGCCATGATACTTGTCTGGAAACAAGCAACAACCAAAAATTGTCCTCCTGATGTCAACTGAAGTGATTATGGTTGGATGAAGAATGACGAATCAAAATCTCTTTCACCAATTGCTATACCAACAGGAACTGACGTAGCACCAAATTAACTTTTAAAGGTAATAAATTGCAAGTGTGACAGTGAAAGAAATTGTAATAGACGTTGAAAATGCAAAATGAGTAATCTCTCATGTACACCATTTTGCAATTGCACAGGAAGTGAAGAATGTGAAAATTCATATACTAAAACAATTATGGAGACTGAAGATGATAGTGATGATTCGACAACCTAATTGACTATAACCCATCAAGGTAGAGTGGGTCTCTCTGCAGCCACCTGTGGAGAGACATGGTTGCTGATTGTCAAATAAGACTACAATTAGCTGAGAGCTGCACATAAGGATATACATTTCTTTATGTTTATTTCAAATTATCGCTCAAGGTTAATGGTAACACTGCTAAGTACTGCTAATTCTGCCACTGCTACAACACGACCATTTTGATGACTTCATAAAAGTAATTTTATAAAAATACATGCATATATAATTTCCACAAAAATAGCGCTTTTAGTTGATACCAAACACGATAGCACTACATAAATTGTTGTAATAAAACAGTAAAATGATGAATTTAAAAGGCGGCCATTTTCATGACGCCATAAAAATAATTTTATCAAAATATACGCATATAGAATATAAAGTTTTAATGTGATATCAAACGCGATAGCACTACATGAATTATTGTAATATAACAGTAAAATGATGATTTAGAAAGCGGTAATTTTGATGACGTCATAATTTAAAACGCTCAACAGATACAGAGTGAAACCCATCAAATTCGGATTCAAACCACATTGTTCGCATAGAAACCGTCGAAAAACATTTGGTATACCGAAATTTTAGGTATTCACACCTAAAATTGCGAAATTTTAGGCACCAGACCAATACCTTTACGAATTAAAATATGCGCCGTATTTAACCACCACTTTCTGCCATCGGTTGGGCAGCTGACGGATTCCAGCCATGAAGGCAAATGCCATTATACCATAATGGTCTTTTCTACGTCGTGTGACGCGATGAAGTCCTCAACCCATTTTTGCACTTCGTCACATGTCCAGAACCGTACAGCAGACAAACAATATTGCATCGATCGGAACAAATGATAGTCTGAAGGGGCTATGTCAAGAATATACACCGGGTGCTCCAAAACTTCCCAGACAAGCGTTAATAACGTTTCTTTGACCGATTTCGAGACATGCGGCCTAGCGTTGTCATGCAGTATTTTCATGGGACACAATCCTCTGCCTGTGAATGGGCGTTTCCGACAGATTGCCTGATTCAATCGCAGCAATTGTTGCTTGTAGAGATCAGTAGTAACAGTTTGACCCTGTTCCAATAGTTTATAATAGAGCACACCCTCCATATCCCACCAGATGCACAGAAGAACTTTCTTGGAGTGAATATTGCGTTTCAGTGTCGTAGTCGTTGCTTCAACCTAATGTTTTTTGCGTTTGGGATTGTCGCACTATATCCACTTTTAATCACCCGTAATGATTTTCCACAGAAAAGACTTTCGGTGTTATTTATTTAACAGATTGCACTTCATGACACCCTCATCCTTGTTCCTCTGGCTCAGGTCATGTGGTACCCATTTTCCTTCTTTCTGAAACCCATTGCGCGCTAACGTTTAGAAATGGTTCATTGAGTTACCCCCCCCAGTTGTTCAGCTAGTTCTTTTTGCGTTTGAGACGAATCTTCATTCAGCGATGCTTGCGGTTTCTCATGTGCAACCTTCTGCAAAGCTCCACAACGTTCTCGATCGCTAACATCAAATTCACGTGTTTCAAATCGTCTAAACCAAAACTCACACGTTCTTTTCGATGCAATTTTTCCCCCAGAATAGAACAGATCGATGCACATGCTTTTGCATCACTTTTTCTTTGATGAAATTCGTGACGAATGCAGTGTCAAATAAAAGCTGTATCGCTTGCCATCTTTAACTTACCGATGTGCAAGTGCGTTTGACTGTTGGGCAAACTTCTGTGTCACATTTTATACTGTGGACCAGTAACGTCACATGACAAAAACGTGGGGAATGTCGGATATGTAATTTAGCGGTATACGTCACACAAAAAAACATTTTAAAATTTATTTGTATACCTAATAACAAGGGGGCGGAAACCATGCTCTTACACATAGAATTTTTTTTGTTTGATTGGAGGTTTAACTACAACCGTGAGCAACTAAGTGGGCTATAAGCAGTCATCCCGTCCCTAATTTAGGACCACTATTCCAGGGAAGAGACATAGCCAGAACCATAAGACAAACACAACATCCTTGCCTCATCGGGATCCGAACCCGAACCCATCTTGGATAAATGATCATAAGCCATCGCTTAGCATAGGGGTGCGCAACGTTTGGTTCGAGACATTTCATTAGGGGTCGCGGGGGTTTATTAAGGGGTCGCTATTTCTTTTTGTTGTTTTCCTCTTTTTATAAAACCAAGAATCAGAATTCTCAAGATACAAGCTCAAATTCCACATTACGACGTCAAACAAAGGCTGTGTCGTTTTTTTCCTCCCACTAACTGTGTTTATTTTTTGTTTCAATATTTCCTACATATCATTCCTAGTTAATTAAATAATACACTTATAAAAGTGGAAAGAGCGATGACTTCTGTTTGATGTTCCTAGTCCACGTTAATTGTCTGTATTAATTATTCATTAGCCTCCTAGTTATTTGTTCGGTTGCTGCTTTCCATCTTTGGTGAATCCTCAGCATTGTGCGGGACTCCAAAAAGCAACATGCCATGTGGTTTGGCAGTTAGTCGTATGTGAGTGTGGATAATTCGAAGCCGCTCTGGGGAAGTGGTAGCATGTCCGGCGCGTAAGTGGAAGACCCTGGTTTTGATTCCCGGTGGCGGCCGAGGAGAATTTTTTCGTGACTCGCTTATTAACGTGGAAAGTTCGACGACTTCTGTTTGCTATCCACCTGGTTTTTGGTCGTCCTCATCTTCTGCGCCTTTCAGGGTGTTCGAACAATACTTTCTTAGGAGCTTCATTTCCTCCATTCGTATTACACGGCCAGCGCACCTCAATCTCGATGACCTAATCATGTTAGTAATAGTAGGGTCTTTATGAATGAAGTATAATTCTATGTTGGAGTGTTTCCGCTAGAGACCACCGCCACATATTGGATCAATTACTTTTCTGATAATTTTTCTTTGTATGTATCCAACATTCGTTTATTTTACCTAGTTAGTGCCCAAGTTTCTGAGGCATATATATAAGCACAGGTCTTATTAAAGTTTTATAGATGGTTAACTTTGTTGCTCGAGATGAAAATCGAAATTTCAACAGTTTTCCTAGGGTGTAGAATGCTCTATTTGCAGCCATGAGATGGATTTTTATATCCTTGGAGAAATAATTGGTAAAAGTTACCGTAGAACCCAGGTATTTAAAGCTGTCAACCCTGTCGAATGTGTGACCATCCAACATGATGGTAAAAGGCGGAACGGAGCAAAAGTTATTCCTGCAGCTATACACGGATGAGTCATTACATTACGAACACCTAGCTAATAAGCTGTAGCCCGCAAAACAGAGGTACTCGGGGAGGCATTGATTCATTTAGGAAGAGATAGGTATCCTGGGGTATCTGGTACCATAATGTCAACAGCAGGTCCTCCAGTTCCCGTATAATTTGGGGTGGTGGTGATTTAGCGCAAATCGGCTTTTCCAAGTCGAACCACAAGTGTTCGATTGGGTTCATATCAGGTGAATTTGGAGGACGGGCATTAACAGAAAGTCGCCAGCATGTTCCTCCAACCCCTCCTTCACATGGCCATCACCACCAGGAAACACATTTGCTATGAATGTGTGAACGTAATCCGCAACGATGTTCAGATACCTGACAGTTGTGAGGGATTGCGGTATTGGCATAATGGGGATTAAAGTGTTCCACGATTAACATCGCTCACAGCATAACACCGCCACCGCCGGCCTGTTTCCACCCAACAGTGCATCCATGTGCCGTAGACTCCTTTGGTAATCGGCGTATCCGTGCTCGGCCGTCTACATGATGCACCAGGAATCTTGATTCATCAGACCAGGCCACTTTCTTCCGATGATCTTCGGCCCATTTCATGCGTTGTTGGCGATGACGTGCAGCGAGCATTGGGACCCGGCTGGGTCTTCGGCTACGCAGACCCATGCGCAGAAGGCTGGGATGAACTCTGTGCTGCGACACATTGCCCTGATCACCACAGTCGCAGCTGGGGTGATTTGTCGCACTGTGGCCCTGCGGTTGCGGTGAACAATGCGCGACCGTCTCAGCTCCTCTCTGGGATCAATGAGCTGCGGACGAAACTCGGCAGGACGACGATTCGTCGTTCGGCCATCTGTGCATCACTTTTGATACGTACTCACTACAGCGTCACGTGAACACTGAATAACCCACAAGCCGCGCCGTTTCCAAGATCGTAGTTCCGAGGCGCCGTGCGGTACCAATTTGTTCTATAAGAAACTCCGATAAATTGACAGCTTTTCCCATTCTGACTACGGACACTCTACTAATCGAAAGCTGGTCCTCGGGTCCTATTTATACTGCCCTGTTAACTTTACCTGCGCCACCGTTTGATTTTCAGGTGGGCTCATTTCTCTAAGCTGGTGGTGGTCATAATGTAATAGTTCCTCGGCGTATATTTGGTCTTAGATTCATTAATTACTAGCAATCGGATTCCAAGTCATCTGTATATGCCAGTCATTGTGGCTATCTCGCAGATGATTAGCACTGGCAAAAGTATTAACATGTTGATGTTAATATTAACCGCATTCATCTTTGTTGCAAAGTCTGATCAACCGTCGGTGCAGTAAAATTGGCCATACTTAAAACGATGGGATTTTCACTTCAGTCAGGTAATTATAACTTACTTCAAGATTTGTACTGCGCTACGAGCAGACTTTACTTTATTTCCATTTGTTTTAAGGTTTACCGACCGTAAAGAGCAACAAACACTCTATTATCACTTTGGGATCACTGATTCCAGGGAAGGCACAAAGCCAGTGGGCCATCTTGCAAACACACCACTTATGCTTCACCTGTAACTCGAACCGGGGCCAATCTGGAAGAAATGGAGTCAGCGCCTCAGACCACTCAGCCACCGGAGCAGGAGACTGTATTTCTGTTTCTATTAAAGTAACGTATGAGTCGTAAGCTTTGTTGTAATTTTGGGAGCAGCAAGATTAGCTGCTTAATTCCGTAATCATTGCAACAGTGGCTAAAAATATGTCCCGAGTAGCAATCTATTCGAATCAAAGAGATGATGACACGAAACCATCACATCTGTCTTCGAGTTTTTATTTCGCAGCAATTAGGACTGGCACTGCCGATTTCGTTTTTGAGCATGGGTATAAGAAAGCCGTCGTGTGAAAGATGATACAGATCATCCAATACAAATGGGAATAAACCGAAGGCAAAATTAAGGACAGCTCGACTGAGATGAATGCACCAGTGTGTTGTACTAAATATGTGCTTATCCGGTGTTCAATACACAAAGAGCACGCATTAAAAAGGGAAATACCAGACAGTAAACACTGTGAATTTTTGAATCCCTGAAGTCATCATTCGACAAGAGATATCATGAACATCTAAAAGAAAAAAATGTAGGTAACTAGTCTGCTGAATTCTCAGAATCAGTAACATAAACGTCCAGTGGTGGGCGAACGTAGCAGTTAATAAGCAGCATTCTGATAGAAAGAAGAGTCGCTACAGCTTGAAACTGCGTGGATAGAGGACTTGCATGCTATGCTCTGTAGTAACAAAGGTGAGATACACTAATTATTTAATTTGTTATGTGTATACAAAAGTAACTTCATGCAGGGCAGATGGACCAAACCGTTTCTTCCAGCAGATTTCTATTTGACTTCATCAATGGACGGCTTACAGTTTGTAATTAAAATTACTTATAAGTTTTATTTTTCTTAATGATATACATATCTACACTACAGATACAAAGACGTTACAGTAGATCAATAAACCGTAAAATTCGAGGTATGCGATTTTATGTAGTATGGAATATTAATGCTGATGGCAAGCTGTTGGGCTTCAGTAAAACATTTTTTCATCAATCTATGAAATAAAATTCACGATTCTCACATCTTTACATCGCTCTATGTGTTTTAACCTTCAACTATTAAAATCAAAGAGAAATTGTCTTTATATAGTTCGATATTTCGAAAAGAAAGAAGATAATTTAATTTTTGTGTAATGAACTTTTTCTTTGACATACTGTAACAAGAAAGTGCCACCAAAATTTCGGGTGTAATGAGCGCGACTTTTGAATCCGTTCTGAAGTGAATTAAATTTATCAAAGCAATTCAAAGTCAATGGAACCTGTATGAAAAACTATCTGACAGAAAAAGAAGTTTTTCAATCGGGTTTGTCCCGCAGATATTGCTATAAACGGAATCGTGAGCTTACGCCCTCTGGTTGCAGACTTGTGCGTTAAGAAAAATTTGAAATTACATCTAAAACATATCGCAGCGGAAATGCTCTCCAACAAAGGAAGAATTTTTCATCTACGCCCCCTGACGGGAAAAACATGCATTATTTTAAGAAGAAAGTATTCTCAAAAGGTTTTTCGATATGAACGCTATCGGTCCAGAAAATAAAAAATTTTAGTCGAGTTTTCAGGAGCATGGATTTGGCTGCAAATACATCACAAGCATAAGTTTACACTTACGACCCCTAATGGCCAAACCATTCTTTACCAAATATTAGAAAATATATAAAAAACATTTCCCATCAGGAGCTGTATGCAATACAGGAGGAATTTTCGAAATCAAAGTTTTAGAAGAAGAAATATCGGGGAAAATGCGATTTTAGAGCAGAAATATAGGGGGAAATGTGATTTACCTTAACGTTCCCTAGCGGAGAATCTATGATTTACTTGAAAATTTTGAATTTATGTGAAAAACATTTCGCACCGGAAACGCCATCCAACATTTTCAAATCGGACTCTTAGAAGTAGAGATATTGTCAAAAATAAGATATACATCTACGCTGCCTGGCGTAGAAACTATGTATTATTTTAAGAAGAAAATGTTCCTAAAAGTATGCGACGTGAGTAGTATCGGTCCACAAACGGATTTATTTTATTTGAAATTTTAGAACTCAGATTTTGCTGCAAATACATCAAAAGTGGAAATTAAGACTTATGCCCCCTGGTGGCCAAACAGTGTTTTTTACCAGAAGTTGGAAATAATATGCATATGATTTCCCATCAGGAACTGTATCCGGCGCAGAAAGAATTTTTAAAAGCGGAGTTTTAGAAGCAGAGATATCGGGGAAAAACGCAATTTACCTTTACGCCCCCAACCGGTGAGTCTATGAATTACCTGAAAATTTTGAAATTATATGAAAAACATTTCGAACAAGAAAACCTATCCAAAACAAAAGGAAATTTTCAAATCGGACTCTTAGAAATCGAGATATGGGCAATTCTCTACTTCTAAGAGTCCAAATTTACTTCTGGACTCTTAGAAGTAGAGCATTGGACTCTTAGAAGTAGAGATATGGGCGAGATATGGAAAAAGCTTCGATAAACCTTTTCCGCCTGGAGGTGTAGATGTATAAGATATACATCTACGCTTCCTTGTAGAAAAATCATGCAATATTTTAAGAAGAAAATATTCCGAAAAGATTTATCGACATGCGTGGTATCGGTCCACGAACGAATTTTTTAATCGAGATTTTAGAAGCTGAGATTTTCTGAGAAATACATCAGAAGCAGAAATTAACTGTTACGTCCCCGGTGGCCAAACTATTGGCAAAAACCCGGTGGCAAAACGATGCGTGGAACATCGCGAGTCCCACCGACAATATCTACCAAAATCAGAAATTATAAGCAGAAAATGTCTCATCAGAGCCTGTATCTTCTGAAGAAAAACTTTTTCCAACCGAAGTTTTAGAAGTCGAGCTATCGGAGAAAACGCAATTTACTTTTACGGCCCCTCGCGAAAAACCAATGCTTAACTTGAAAAAGTGACGGTACCTAAAAACTCTTAGACATAAATGGAATCGAAAGGTAAAATAATTTTTTTAAATCGGATGTTTAGAAGCAAATATATTTAATAAAATGTATTTTGAATTCGATATGATCTGCATTTATACGCTCTCTAGCGGCTAAATTGTAGATCGTAAAAAAAAAAAAACGAAATAAAGGTTCATCATTCGCATGTATTTCAAGTTTCCCAACGCAAAAATAATTTTTCGAATCGTACTAATATTTATTAGCAGAAATATGGTGTCTACAGACGGACGGATGTGCAAACCGATAACATAAGCACGAATTGTTTTTACAAAAGACGTGTTAAAGAAAGATTAAAGGTTTTTTTCCGACGCGCGGAACATCGCGAGTTCCACCGACAACATTGCTCATGACGTTGTTATGACGTAGTTAACGAAACGATGTTCCGAAGATGTTGTACCGGAATAAGATGGTGTACCGGAATTTTTTCAGTTTGTGTACTGAAGTTGTCAAAGCAGGCAAACATGTGTTACGTGGTGTGAGAACGAAGGTTTAATCCCTGTGACAAAGAGATGTTCAGAAGGGCACGACATGAAATTGTATTCCAAAGAGCATCAAGGTGGAACGTTTAGATGTCCGAAGTATTATATTGATCGGCGTCGTGGACAAACTGCCTCTACGGCAAGAAGAAACTGGTTTGCTAAAACTGTATTGCTTCTTCAGAAAGCATTGCCAATAACGTACATCTTTGCTTGTAATTTAAACTACGATTCGGCTGTAAGGGAAACGTCCATTGACGATGTCTTGAAAACCTCCTCGGAAACAATAAGAAAAAAATACAGGTAGGCTCAGTTCTGATTGAACCGTCAGTTTGGAACGTAAGATTATGACTTGCAGATGGGAGAGTTGAAATGAGCCTGTCGAGTATGGTTTCAAAGCGTTTATTTAATTTGTTATAGCCAACACCGGTCTATGATATGACAAGTTATTAAAATCATGCAATGCATTGATTATGATACGCTTTCCAACATACCAGAAACCATTATTCAAGTTATGAGGATAATGGCTGTGGAATAAATCTCGCTCCTGTGCCCTGCCCTTTAACCTCATTTCGATGCTATTCAATAGAACCGGTTCAGTATACTTTCGGAACAACATGATAAGGTTTGGTCGCAATCGAAGCATTTTTACGTAAGTTATAACGCCTAAGGGCAATGGAATGGATCCCGATCCTATGTCCTAACCTTTGACCCCATTTCACCCATTTTCAATAGGGTTCGTCCCCGGACGGTCCCGTACGACATACTAAAATGTCATCGAAATCGAACCATTTTTACGCACGTTATGACGCATAAGAGCAATGGAATGCATACCGCTCCTATGTCTAGACCTTTGATCCCACTTCACCCATTTTTAATATGGATCGTCCCCAGGTGGTCCTCTACGACATACTAAAATTTTATTGAAATCGAACCAGTTTTACGCAAGTTATGATGCATAAGGGCAATGGAATGGATCCCGCTCCTATGTCCTGACCTTTGACTCTATTTCGTCCATTTTCAATAGGGTTCGTCCCCAGGTGGTCCCCTACCACATACTAAAATTTCATCGAAATCGAACCAGTTTTACGTGAGTGATCGTGCGGACAAGCGGACGGACAGACAAAGCTGGAGCATATACACTTCTTCAACCTACGGTTGGAAAGCGTAAGAAAGTAGCTTACATAATTTTTAAAAATAATGCCAGATACATTGCGAACATAAGGCAAATCGATATACGTAGATACATTGAACATAAAGTAGATCGATGTACACAGATCGATATAGCTCTGTCTTCTTGGGCTTCTTACATTCTTCATCACTTCCTCTTGCCTCTCGTTTTGATTTTCTCCACTTTTTCTTGCGTTCATTCTGCAAGTTCCGCGGTATTTTCGAAAATGTTAACCCGTTCATACGAAAACATTTTTTTTTAATTTTGTTTAAATCACTACGATACGTTCTTTACATATATATGAATAGATCTCGTCGAGAGCTCTAAAGCGATACCACGCATAGTAGTTTTGCACCCACGGTTGTCCAGATAAACCCCGATATTGTCAACGGTGTTCACCGGTTTACAAGAAATTTCTTGTTTCAATGTCCGGTTCAAACCACTGCGAAATGTTCTTCGCATATTTGAATAGATCTCGTCGATAGCTTTAAAACGATACCACACGCAGTCGTGTTGCGCTCAATGCTACCGAGATAGACTGAGTCAATTGCGGAGACACACCCAGAAATATTGCGTCATCTCCCCCGCTCACAGGGAGCGATGGCAGCGTCGTGCGCTTGAAGTATTGCCCAGTACGCGAATTGGAGTCCATGCTATTTAGGAATATGCTAACACGATTAGTACACGGTACGTATTTTTGACGCTATAATGATTTCAATGGGGACCAATTTTTGTCGCAGGCGGTCGGCCTTAAGTCGCCTCATACTATCCGCGGAGTTATACGTAGTTCTACGTTAAAACAAACAAAAAAACATTGAGTCTCACTGGCGTGCATTAAAACGATCCGTGGCTATGAGAGGTGTTCAGAAAGAAGCTCTCGCTGACCGACTTCTTGAATATCTATTTAGAAGGAACTGCAGATTGAATAAGACTGAAGTCTTCCAAGAATTGTTAATGGCCATATGAAAAACTGACTGGAATATGTATAAACTGGTTTCCAGGAAACAAAATGTAAATTCCGGGCTGCGAGTAGTCTAGTGTGCAATTCGTGACTGCCACGGAAACGACCTCAGGTTCGATCCACTAAATATCCGCCGTGCGTCGGATGGGCACGTTAAGCCGTCGGACCCCGGGTACTGGCCCCCGGAAATAAATAAGGGCGTCTTCCTTCTCCTTTCTACTTCGCTTCCGTTTCACTTTCTTATCGGGCACTCTAGCCCCTTTTCTAAGGGTTGTTTAAGACCTCTTAGCTTCCTATTTCTAAGGGTTGTTTAAGACCTGGGGTCAGACACTCCCTTCCTAAAATCCACTACATATGATCATTTGATTAAAATGTAAATTCCCTAGTTCTAAAACAAATGGAAAGTTGCTGAATCTGTGGAATATAGTATTAAAAAGTTTCTCTACTCTTATAGAATCAAAGCTCTTGTGCATTAACGATATTGTTAAAATGATCGTCTATAATTACATTCAGTATTTAATCGTAACTACGTCATAAGCAATGTTGTCGGTGGGATTCCCGATGTTCCGTGGGTCGAAAGAACACCAAAGATTAATTTAGGTTTTAATGAGAGCAATTTGTGTGAAAGAAACTTAGCTTCTTACGGTGCCAACCATAATGTATTCTTTTATGTGTTTGATCCTAAAATATTTAGCTAAGAAATGGTATACTGAAAAATATAATGAAACTGTATAGGAATTTGTTTGAATTTGTGATATGCTTTGAGTCTTGCGTTTCTCGGAGGTTATAAATTTGCTTTACGTAATCCAAAGTTGATATAAAAAAATGTTTCTCCTAAACGATCATATCATGAGGAGAGTATTATACTTTCCCAAAACTCATTAATTCGGATTACAAAGACGTGACAAACTACTCCTGTTTCTGCTGTTCACCTTTTCTTGAGTTCCGTCGGACATTTTGAGCATGGCGCACGTTTACCACATATGCCTCGAGCATCCTAAATCTCCGCTGAGGAGCCAACTAATCTCTTGTGGTGAGATTATTTTGCCAGTAAGTATGCTCGTGACTTTTTTTCTTGTGCTAAGTATCGATGCAAAACAGTCGCTTTACGTAGATAATTCGCGGCAGAGATAAAATAGCTGTGCGAAACTGAACGTGGCAAAGAGATATAATAAAAGCAAGAAAGCCCTGAGTGAAGTTCGTAAAGTTGAAGCATTTACTTTTATTAACATTGGAGGCTAAGCTAAAAACAGTTAAAGTATATCGTTAGCTTTCCTAATGCCGATGGTATGAAAATCAGTTTGTTCTCTCATTTGGAATAATAAGAATTAAAAATTTACAGCAAGTCTCTTGCCTACTGTTGAAATGATCACGTGAAAAACAAATTCCTTAAACAAAAAGAAAGCAACATCACGAAGCCAATTTCCAGCACAATATATCGACTTAGAGTTATGCCATCAACACCCAGCTTGAGCTTTTGTATTGCAGTAGCAAATGGAACACAAAGTCATTAATATAAAAAAACAAAGTAACAAACGATGATGATAATACCTATCTTACGGTATGCTTTTCCAGATGGCCGTTCATAATGATGTTCGTTCCCACCACAGTTTTTTAGTTCTTATAAAATTCTACAAGGTGTTATTACTCCAAATAGCGCTAAGAACCCTGCTTCTCCTGTCATTCTGATCATCATTAAACTATTTGAAATTCTCTGAATAGAAAAGTAGCCAAGAATTGGTATCGTTTTGTATCCTGCTGCGTATAATGACGTAAGAGAGAGAGAGAGAGAGAGAGAGAGAGAGAGAGAGAGGGAACAATGGAGACAGGCGTGGCCAGTTCCTGTACTTTAACAACTATTGCGCATTAGACAAACATGAAGTCAAAATGCAGCCAGCTGAACAAAAATTATTCTACAGAATGCAGATTTACTTTCATCTTGAAAACAAAGCATAATATTTGTAGAATGAAAAACATAAAGAGTCTGCTTGTGAGGTCATGCAGAATACGGAATGCAATGTCGACAAAATACAAGTTCTTACGAAAAAAGATTAAAATTAATACGAAAAATTATTTATTCAGGCAACGAAGGAAAGAAAGAAAGAAAAACCCTAAGAAACTGAAGAGGAGAGAAAAAATTACCAACTCGCGTACTTTCCTTGAGTGATGCATTCCTGCATAACCTCAGTGGTATCAATAAAAATTTTATATCTTTCATTTAGTTCGCAATATTGAATTATGCAAACAGTCTACGATATTGCAAAAGCTTCTTATAATTAATAAAAACGCACGGAACTGTACACCAACTATTCATAAATAAATAGAACGTTTCAACAATACTTTTTAAAATTGTTGAAACGTTCTATATCCAGTTTGCAGTTTGCTGTCTGCCTTCCTTGAAAAAGCCATCTGGTTGATGTGCAAAAGCTTGGAAACCTTAATTTTATCTACGCCAATAAATTCGGATAACTTGTATAGTTGTACTGTCTTATGCTTCTTATAATGTATAACTTGTACAATTGTACTGTCTTATGCTTCTTATAATGTATACCATACTCGGCCTTGAAAATTGTGAGAAAGCGCAAAGTTACAGCTACATTTATTTTCAAGAGGTAAATTAGAAATTTTAAAAAAAAATTCAATTCATATATTTTACTGTAACGAAGATATCAAAGCTTTTAAATGGAAATTCAATTTTAGCGAGTTCTGAATACTTTTTCGAAGTTGCAGTTGACACTGTAGCGTTGCAAACATGTACGGTGTTTGCGTGTCCGAAATGGAGGATCTGTGAAGCTCAAGTTTGTCTCCGCTGGGAATCGAAACCGGGTCCCTTCACTCCGGAGTAAGTCGCTTTCCCAACTAAGCTACACGGACAGAATGTCTCATTGCAGATTTTTCGTCTTGACACGTGTTCACACCTCTGTAGTACGTCATAGATCATTAAAGTGTGCGGCTACTTTCGGTTTTCAGAATGACACAACCAGGGATGAAAACGAGTCACTGGGACGAAAATATTTTGCGGGTCAAGATGTTCCTCGCCCGATTTCGACTCGGTTTTATTTCCGTTTTATTTTTAAATAGAAAAAAAAAGTATTTCATAGAACCTTCAGAGGTCTTAGAGTACGATCCAGGAACTTGCTGAGAAGGGAAAAAAAGTGGGATTAAAAATGAACTTCCGAAGACTAAACTGTTGCACAATGCTTTTACAAGGAATTAAGATTTATCAATTGATGGGGAAAAGTTGGAGATAACCAATTTCTACATTTTCCTTGGGCAACAGATATAAAGCGAGGGTCACGTTGATGAAGAAACTGGTTTAAGAGCTTTTGGAAAAAAAGTACAGTTTTTAAGAAAAATGTCCCTTTATGTCTTAAAAGAAAAGTGTTTAATCAATGCCTCCTTCCAGTTCTTACATATGGAGCAGAGACATGCACTTTGAATAAAAAAGGCATACAAAGGCTTCATACAACTGAAACAAGCAGGGAGAGATGCATGCTTGGTGTAACCAGAAGAGATAAGCAAAACGACAAGAGTGGAAGGCATCATGATTGCAGTAAAATTCCTGAAATGGCAATGGGCTGGACATATTTCCAGTGGAACGGATTGCCGATGAACAACCGAGAATTTAGACTGAATTCCAAGGGATAGGAAAAGACCCAGAAAAAGACCACGTGGGAACGGGTGGATGGAGGAGACTGGCCCAAGACCGTCCATTGTGAAAGAAACTTGAGGGAGACCTTCATCCAACAGTGGATTAATAATGATTGACAATGATAATGATGATGTTGTATTTAAATTTATAGCTTAAAGCAGATTTGTCCGGGTCGGGTCCGGGTCATAAATTGTTGGCCCGTTTCCAACTCTGGCCACATCTACCGACTTTTATCAACAGATGGGCCCTTAATGGAATTTTTTTTTTCTTACCCTCTAGAACAGGAGAAATACAGTAGAATTCAGTAGAAAAGTGTGTGACGTTCCACAGAGCTGAAGCACATGCCAAGACAACAAATCTGAAACAAAACATTCCTTCTGCGTAGCTTAGCCGGTTAGAGAAACTCACTTCGGAGCGAGAAGACGCAGCTTCGTCGTTACTGGTAAATTTCTGTTTTCACAAGTGTTATCCGAAAACTGTAAATTAGAGATATTTAGAGAGTTAAAAATGTTGCCGTATGTTATATATATATATATATATATATATATAAATAATATAAACGTACATGCATGTTGTCATTTATGCATATTTTTACATGGTGGCATTTTTCACCCCAAAACGAGTTTAACGAACTATAACGAAGTAAATTTCTCCGTCATTTCTGTCCACGCCAGGATTCGAACCCGGATCCCCCTCATTCCGGAATAAGTCATTCTACCAATTGAGCTACGCGGACGTTTGTTCTGACAACTATCTGCCTTTATGTCGTGTGCGTCCTGCTGGCAGGTACGTCACAGAACGCATGGATTTAACGAGTATTTTCTTCTGTGTCGAACTCCTCGTTAGAAGAGGGTACTGCTGTATAATATCATCCGGGTTAGAAGGCTGTACTTCTGAAGCTCATGGATGACATCAGCAGAAACAAATAGGAATTTAATACGCACTAGAAATTGTTCTTTCGTTTCCTAAGTGCGTTGGTAGTTCAAGATTGACTAGATGTTTTTTTTTTTTGCACAGAAAAGAAGAATAGGAACGCCCTTATAAAACTATGGACCATTCTCTAGTTATTCTACCTTAACATTAACACACATCTCCCGTTTCCATGGGAGATTTTGTATTCCAGCTATAAAGAAGAGTTTAGGTTGTTGTCGTTGCCTGTGTAAGTCACACTCTGGTAGATGTTCACCTGTTCTGAATTTCTTCTCTCTTAAAAGCCCCTTATGTCGGCCAAACAGGTGGAAATCTCTTAGATCCAAATTCGGATTTTAGGAAGGATGGCCGAGTATGTTCTAGCCTATTGGTATCGCAGCTCTCACATGAGCCATATGTGGCCAAATAACAGGGTGACCAGTTTCGACCATTTTCCTGGCCTCTTCTTGCAAATAGAGGTTCGATGCTTCTCTTTACGAGAGACTACCGTGATAATGTGCATCCATTATTGCTCCCTGTGAAAGAAAATCTGTGAGGAGTACCGTGTTTGTATCCTATTTATATGAGGAGTAAACACAGTAGCCATTAGCTTTCCCGCTGACAGAACTAGTTGGCATATCTTCGGCAGTGGGAAACCTCATGGCGACATTCACAGCCTGCCCGCCTGGTTTCCGGAGTAAAAGGTATAACAAGTCTTGTCACTGGTCACCATCTGCTACAGAAATGCATTTCCCTCAATTTAAAGCGATGCAAAATCTCTGTTCAAATGACGACAAGAAACGACTTCCGATCAAATGTCAACGGCGTTGATACTCACACACATTTCTGAACAGCATTAGCCCATGGATGATTTTTTCTGCCCTACTAATACTGATAATCTTAATCATTGCTCTGTCACCTACACTTACCCTCCTGTTTTCCAATACAACTCGTCCCACAAGATCGATGTTCGCTTTAATACATTTCCGTGGGATTGCTTTGCTACTCGTACTTGGTGCTCGCAACACTTGTTGCACTAGTCGTAGATATTAACTCTGGACAGCGTTTCATGGCTGTACAAAGCCAGTATTCATTCATGGAAAAATTTAAATGGGTTTGCCATTTATTGACAAATTCTAAGCTGGTTTCACGTTCTTCCCAAAGAAATTAATAACACATTGCTGTTGCACACCCACTAGCAACTCTACTGACCACACTGCACGTGGCCGTAACCACCAATGGCGTGAATAGGAGGCTCAAACATATTTGTCGCAAGCGGTACAGGACATGGGATGTTACAATAAAGTGTCCAGTTCATCTTTGAACCACTCTTACAGATATGAGTTTCATTTGAACTCAGCTACGGCAGTAGTAGAAGGCAATGAATTTTCTATACAGGATATTTATTTTTGATTTGATGGTTCAATGACCCCCGTGAACAACTCAATGGGCTATAAGCAGTCGCCCGTCCCTAATTTAGGGTCACTTGTTCCAGGGAAGGGAGGAGCCAGTGCCGTAAGACAAACACAACATCCATGCCTAACCGGGATTCGAACCCGGACCTATCCCGGGCGAATAATCAGAAGCCATCGCTTAGACCACTGCGCCACCGGGGCGGCACAGGCTATTGGAAGTTGAATACGATAAGTAAACACCAGCAAGCGCATTTCTCTCTTGAATTACAATGGTGACAAGTTTCGTCATGCTAATCTATAAAAGACAACTTTTGGAGTTTCACTGAAGTCAATGGTAGATTTTAAAAGTGATGCAATTGCAGCACGTAAGAGAACTGCTACAAATGAGTACCTGTGCGCATTTAACGTATGGTCAGCCACGTGCGGATGACAGGAGCTTTGTGAGAGCACGGATTATAAAATGCGTGAAATGCAAAACAACACTATTTGAACAAAAGTGACTAAACACCCCGACGCATGCGCAGTGGTTTAGCAAAAATATATGATCTACTGATTTCTACTGGTTTCTTGAGTTCTGGTCCACTGATTTCAGGTAAAAGTCCCTGACAGCACTGTGTCTGGATTCGAATCCCAGTGAGGCATGGATGTTGTGTTTGTCTTAACGCACTGGTTCTTTCCCTTCACTGGAACCGGTGGCCCTACATTTGGGACGGGCGACTGCTTATAATCTATTGAGTTGCTCACGATGGTCGTTAAACCCTCAATTAAAAAAACCACACCAGTCGTCTGACTTCTGTAAGGCCAGATGAAGCAAATCGCAGAAGAGTCTGCCTTTGATTTTCGGCAGCTGATTACACTTTGCTAACGGCATCATTCTTTTTTCATGGGAAAGATTTTCCACAGGGTTGTAAAACAAACTGTTATGTATTAAATTACATACGTTGTGACTAGTAGTCATTTTTTCCATATGTAAACAAACTGTTATGTGTTTAGTTACATATGTCGTGATTACTAGTCATTTTCTGTATGTAAACAAAATGGTACGTGTTCAGTTACATACGTCGCGACTACTAGTCATTTTTTCCATATGTAAACAAACTGTTATGTGTTAAGTTACATATGTCGTGATTACTAGTCATTTTCTATATGTAAACAAACTGGTATGTGTTAAGTTACATACGTCGCGACTACTAGTCATTTTTTCCATATGTAAAACAACTGTTATGTGTTAAGTTACATATGTCGTGATTACTAGTCATTTTCTGTATGTAAACAAAATGGTATGTGTTAAGTTACATACGTCGCGACTACTAGTCATTTTTTCCATATGTAAACAAACTGGTATGTGTTAAGTTACATATGTCGTGATCACTAGTTATTTTCTATATGTTAACAAACTGTTATGTGTTAAGTTACATACGTCGTGACTACTAGTCATTTTTTCCATATGCAATACATATCTGTTGGTCTCGAATACGGAATGTAGAATTTCTTTTGTATTTACGAGTTCAAAATAATCCATTTCAGACCATTTAAGATTTCGATTTCAAGTCTGGTTTTTAGCTGATATGCTGATTGTATTTATCCGCTGCTGCCAGTTTTCTTGCGCTATAATGCATCTCATCTCTATGACAATAGACTGGTATCATAAATCCATTTCCGGGAGAAGTCTATGTCTTCCTACACAGCAATATTTACGAGTCGTTGAAAAAGTGCAGAAGGACGCCGGCTGCTCTGCATGTTCTCATGTTTCTGAAGCCATCAATTATTTAGCAGCAGAAACGTTTGATTAAAATAAATTGCAACCAGCCGGTTCGCAAAGTTCCTTTTGTTTTGTGCTTTGTATCATTAATACATCTTTGGCGATGCTGCTTTGGAGAGCACATCCGTATTTATTAATCTTCTCTCGAAATGCCAAATGCCCAGTTCCGCCTCCCAATCCATCATTGTTAGATGTATTCCTCTCTCCTGCGTCGATGCGAAAGCCCTCAGAATAGACCCACTGCTTTTATTAATCATATTTCGTCAGTCGTCGCTTCATCACAAATTAAGACTTACCATGGAAAGAAGGAAAACGCGCTGCAATTGAGATGAGTTTATTGATTGCGACCTGTTTTTGTTATCTCATCTCCCAGAGAAGGGTATTGCAGCATTTGGTTACTTTGACATTTCGTGCGACATTCATACATGGCAAGACGAGAGTTAAAAAGGAGATAAAACTAACGGTTATTATAATGTATATGAAAATTTTATTCAGACGAGTCCGATTCAGCGGGTTGAGATAAATCCCTTTTGCTGATTAACATAGTCGTGAGCCAGATAAGCTATGTAAATTAAATAACTATCATAGTAACTAGATAACTACTTACGAAAAGCACAATTATGTCTTTGTGTGACCACATCACATCTTCAAATGATATTTTCTGTTCTTTTACGTAAGTCATTATCTCACACATAAAAAAATATTGTTGATTCGATTCGAAAGAATTGCTAGTTCTGTTATGCTAAATCAAAAGTACGGTGAAGAAATAATGAGAATGTGTTCAGCTATTCACTTGCTTCATAATTACTTTATGGTGTGCTGTCACTTCTGAGCAATACTTTCATTGCTCTAGGAATTATGGAAAGAATACTGTTGTGTATCGATCGTCTTACGATAAAAACACACAGGTATTTCTTCAGATTATTTCAACTCAGATTTAATATAAATCTTTTTTACAACAATATATCAAGAAATTAAGATTGAGAAAGAGAATGCACATGCATTGGTTTCAGGAAAGCATCGCGTTGTATAAAGAAAAGAGCATTCATGTAGAGGGACTGTTACCGAATTTTTATGTCCTAATCATCCAATCATTAAAATTTTATTATCGAGACCAACTACATTAGGGCGTGATAAATCTCAAAACCGTGGTTGCAGAAACTGTTTTTGACTTCCTTATGATTAGTATTCTTCTAAAGTATTGATTTTTTTTATTGAAGGTTTAACAACCACCGTGAGCAACTCAATGGGCTACAGGCAGTCGCCCGTCCCTAATTTAGGGTCATTGGCTTCAGGGAAGGAAGAACGCCTGTGCCGTAAGACAAATACCACATCCATGTCTCACCTGGATCCGAACCAGGACCCATCTCGGACGAATGATCATAAGCCAGCGTTTAGACCACTACGCCACCAGGGCGGCCTTGAAGTGTTGTGAACAAATATTTAAGAGATAATAAATTAACGCTGAAAGATGGTATTTGAATAATTTTCGCTATGAATTTTGCATAACAAGTATCGTTACTCATGAGAACATAGATATCGTTATCGGCAATGGATTAATGACCACAGTGACAGCACCAATGTCGGTTGAGGTGTATTGCACCTAGGTGGCCTGGTGGTCAAAGACGTAGGTTCCAGGAATTGATAGTGTGCTTGTCTTACAGCTCTAGCTCTGCACCTTCCCTGGAACCAGTGGCCCTAACTTTTTTTTGTGTGTGGATTGGAGGTTTAACGACCACCGTGAGCAACACAATGGGCTATAAGCAGTCTCCCGTCACTAATTTAGAGTCACTGGTTCCAGGGAAAGGAGAGAGCCAGTGCCGTAAGACAAATGCAACACCCATGCCTCACAGGGATACGAACCCGGACCCGTTTCGGATGAATGATCAGATGCCATCGCTTAGACCACTGCCTCACCGGGGTGGCGGCCCTAACTTAGAGACAGGCGATTGCTTATAGCGCTTATAGCTGGTTGTTTAACCCAGAAAATTTGAAAGATAATTCCATACAGCTGCCCCGGTGGCGCAGGCATCTAAGCAGTGGCTTCTGACTATTCGTCCAAGATGGGCCCGGGTTCGAATCCCGGTGAAGCATGGAGGTTCTGTTTGCCTTACGGCACAGAATATCCTTTTCCTTCCTTGGCACCAGATACCTTAAATTAAGGAAGGCAACTGCTTATATATCACAATAGTTGTTAAATCTCAATAAAAAAAATGAATTCCGCCTATGGTTTGAGCACGGAAGCTGAAACAAAATGTCTGAAAATCAAGCAGGTTACAAGAAAATCTGTCAGCTAAGCTTCTTGTGACTGCATGGAATATAAATGGGGCTTTAAATAAAAATGGTAAATGCCTAATGTTTTCCGTACAGAAATAAAACAAACTGGTACTATCACGAGAGAAACACACCGACAGGATATGATGTGCAATGATTTCGACCAATTATGTCTAGACAGGATCATAAATAGTTACGGCGTTGCAGGTATCATCAATGAAAGTTCCATTAAACACTGCGAAGAGGAATCGCCGAAACTAATTTCTGTTGAAATTACGGTAATTACGTTGAAGTATTCTATTAGGCAAAATAAAATTCATATCAGCCAATGAATCATAAGCTATCTCGTGGATGTGAACCTTTGAAGTACATTCAAGCAAGACATATGGTCCAACCATTATGCTTGACATTCAACGACTTCAATCAAGAACGAGGAATACGTATTTTGTTACTGAAAGGTAATGACGGAATTGGTCCTCCGAGATTACCACATATTCAATTAAGGAAGGGTTATGGTGACATTTTAATTGCTATTGTGATTTTTAGGAATTTGTATGCCACACACATTTTTCATTATTCGTAAGTCGAAGCATTTGCTTAAACTGAGAGAATTGCTTTCTGATATAATGACTTCGAAACTGGTTTGGTGGAAAGGGAGTTTTCATATTGAATACACAGCGTGTGATGGATAAAGTGTCATTGACGATAATCTACGTTCTTTTACAAGTGACATGGTATAGTCATTAGATATAAAAACAAATCAAATTTCTACTTACAAATTTAGTACATTTGAGCATTCAGCAAACACAGAAAGTTTAATTAAAATAAATCAAGAAGATAAGAGGGAGAGGAAAGCATTGTTTTCCCATATTCAATTTAGTTCAATTCATTTATTTTGCTGAGCCAAAAACCAGTATTACAAAAATATCAACTCCAACAAAAGAACAACAAGGTCTGACAGGGTCCCATGCTCCCTAGACAAATTTTACACCGAGGTCATCAGTTGAATTTACAAACAAGTCAGTGTTTCAAGAAAAAAAAAAGAAAAAAAAAGAGGTAATCTCTATTCTAAAAAAACGTAACTGCCGCTGTTTTAGAAATTTCGCGACACTCTTGCTTTCCTAGCTCGCAGCGCAAAACGTATTAAACACAAAAATATGAAATTGACATCGTTTGTAGAGAATTGTTTGGAGAACACGCTGAAATAAAATGTTTCTTGATTCTAGCGAAACTTCAAGAGCTATTGTATTTTAAAGTTAAGGTAAGCCAAAAAGTACTATCGGGTCACGTTCCGGACACACTAACAGCAACACAACTACAAAACTTTGTAAGCATGTAGTACCATGACCGAATTTTTGCACCTCGTCGTCCCTTTTTTTTGAATTTCGATTTAGTTTACGAGAAATTAAATTTCTAAATTTCACAAAATTTCTCTATTTCGCGAGGGAATCCATTTAAAATAAAGGATATATGGCAAACTATAAATCATAACGCATTGCAATTTTTACAGCATAAACTTACAACTAACGTCCCTTGTTTTACAAAAACAAATATAAGAAAAAGTCATTTTCTGATTTTTAAGCATTTTTTAAAGACGCAAAGGAAAGAAACAAACGGCTTGTCTGTCTTCACGATAACCACATGGGAACGTTCTATTCCCGTGAACTGCTGCCATGGTGACGCAGAGAATTTGTTATGCATATGTTTTGTTGGTAAAGCTATCTCAGTTGTTTTAGGTGGACGTCAAGTAATTTTGCTTCCTATACTTCCAATGGAAGAACTTCTGTATACATTTTCTTCACAGTTAATGCGTTCCCAAGGATGAAAATTTGAACATCGATTAAAATAGCTTCATGTTATAACTTGGAATACTTAATATTTTCTAAAACATAACCATAATTATGCAATCCAACATTTGTTTGTCTACTGACGTCATCAAAGTACAGGTCGCGCCATCTTTTTTCTGGACAATTAATGCGTACCCAAGGATGAAAATTTCTATTTTTTTAAAAAAAGAGTTATAGTTTTTTTTAAAGAAGTCAGTTTCGTCCATGATGAGTTCCAGTAGCGTGGGCCAATGTAATTTATACTTTGCTTAATGGTCTCCGTCTTCGGATGAGTAGGCCGAATATGTGATTTAGTGCGGGTGTCATGTGTGTGTATCTGTGGTATAATTTGAATGATGTCAGTGTGTAAATTATTCATAATTTGCCTAAACATTATTTTCCCAATATTAAAGTAATATAGTTGGTTGATCGTAAGATTGTTATATTTCTTTGGGAAAACTCTTGTGTTGTTATATAGTGATAGTTTTGTATTTCTATCAAATTTTAAGTCAACTAATCTTATATATTTGTTTTGAAGAATTTGAAGTTTTTTGAAAATATATTTAGTCGTCTGTCCCCACGATAAGATAGCATAATTAATATGAGTCTGAGACATGGTGTAATATATTTGAATTAGTGTTTTACAGGAAAGATTTGTGAATACCGAACTGATAACTTCAATGTTTTTAGAGAGTTTAAGACTAAAAGAGCCCACATGTTGGCTCCACTTAAGGTCTCTATTTAAAGTAATCCTCAAGTAAAGTAAGGAGTTAATCTCTTCTATATTTGTACCATTATTGGTTAATATGATAGAATGGGGTTGTGAAATATTTGTTTTCAGAAGATTAAAGATTTTGTTTCGGTAGTATTTATTATAAGTTCATAGGAATTTAGCCAATTTGAGATATTATTTATTTCAGTATTGATATTCAAAATATTGTCATTCGTTAAATTGAATGAGGTGAGGATGGTTATGTTGTCAGCATAAAGAAGAAGAACAATATTACTTACGGAAGTAAAGATATCGTTAATGTATATACTGAAAAATAGAGGCCCCAAAATTGAACCCTGTGGAACACCAGTTGGTATGAATTGAAGAGAGGATTGATGTTGGTTAATTTGAGTATATTGTTGCCTACCTGATCAAGGCTGAACTCGATCCTATCAGGCTGTAACATTAAGCAAAAGCAGCGAGAACAGAAAAGATAAGTTGGGACGCAGCGCCATCTATTGACGTTGTTCGCATTAACAAACTGATTCCGTATCATTATTTACATTTGCGATTTTATTTATATTCACTTTCACATTAACAGATGGATTTTGTATTCTGAATTCGTAGTACTTGGGCAAGAGAGTTTTTCTGTAGGAACTGGTGTAATTCATGGGTAAATCCCATTCCTCCTTTATTCTTCAACGATCTAGGGCTGAGATTTTGGTAAATGTGTAGATTAGCGTCTTAAATTATTTCGTCGGAAAAATGTTAGTACCTGGAAAATGTGCGACGTACAGATTTTAGAGTATGGAAATTAATGGCAAATGGTGCAGAAATTTCGTATTTTAAATGTCTTTTGAAGATTTTTATCGTAACATATACCTGCAAGTTCGATGCTGTGAAGAGACGCTGCCGTAGGCCTAACGTATCGAACGTACAGGTAAATGTTACGATAAAAATCTTTAAAAGACATTTGAAACAGAAAATTTCTGCAACATTTGCCATTAATTTTCACAATCTAAAACCTGTACGTCGCACTTTTCCCAAGTACTAATATTTTTCCGACGAAATAATTTAAAACGTAAATCTACACATTTACCTACTATTTTACTTAATATGAGTTTATATAGCTGAGGTTTTTTTTCTAAAATTGAATTAGGTAATTAATAATCAGAATGAAAATGCTTACCACAAACAACAGTTTAAGGTAACTTGTCATTTGGAGCAAAATCCTGACGAGATATTGCTTTCAGCCACCGTTGCCTTACGTTCTTTATATGAGGGGAACTCGTAGAATGACAAACCCACGGTTTTCTTCTTAGAAGATGTGCACATCGGCACACAGCAGTAAACCATTTTGAAAATGGGTTGGATTTTCTAGTTTTAAAACCAAACTGTTGTGAAAACAACAGTTTGGTTTTAAAACTAGAAGGTTTTTATAAAAGAAACAAGAAAAAACGACGAACATACACAATCCCGCAATTCAAACAATGCGGAAACTGAGGTGTTTATACCTTGGGACGCAGCACCATCTAACGGCTGAAATCGTCCCTAACGCCCACTGGCCAATCACCAAAAGTCTATTGTCTTCAACGGTAATGTTACAGCCTGATAGGATCTAGTTCAGCCTTGACCTGATAAATAACTTTTAAAAAGAGAATGTTCATTTTCCCCTATTCCTATAGTTTGCAATTTGTGTAGTAAGATATAATTTATGGTATCAAAAGCTTTGGATAACGCAATTTAAGAAAAACATTATTTTACTTAAGATAAGGTGTTCTAAGAAGTGTTTGATGAATACCTACAATTGCATCTGGGATATCTCCTGGCAATGCTCTCCTACAAGAGGTTTGTTGCAGCTTCGTTTATTAGTTGTTCATCATTTATGCCCCAATCTACGAAGTAGAAGTTGGGAACATTGGAATAGTAAGTAATCTGTTGAATCTTCCATAAATAAAATCATGTGTAAATCTCTAAGGGTTGGTCACTGTACTTAGTCTACTTGTTGAACCCTTAAATTTTAATTTAAATACTTGCTCAGTAGAATTTCTAAGCTGCAATATTTCAAGCTGAACGACATACACTTGAATAGCATTAGGTGAACACGATCTAGAGTGAATGATTAAACAGATTACTATCTATTTCGTAGATTGGTGCATCAATGAAGAACAACGCTTGTGATATACTACAGAGATAAAGCACGTGTCATCCCGACAAATCTGAAGCGATACATTTTGTCCGAGTAGATTAGTTCGGAGAGCAACTTACTCCGGAGTAGACAAATACACTGCCGTCGTTGCACGATAATTAAAGAGATGAAATATTAAAATCCCATTCATAAAATTTACTTTACGGAATCACAATATTAAGAATATCGCACTTGAATAAAACCTTTCAAGCCTCCATGAAGCCCATCATCATACGTAGAATTACGTAACACTACATAGAACATGAGAATACACTCATTGTCATGAAAATTCGTGCACCAAGAAAAAAACCGTGCGATTAAAGCGAAACTTGGCGAATAGCTTCGGGGAGGGCACACATGCAAATGATTAAAGTTTCGTGCTATTCCGCATGCCCGAGCTTCCAAGACTGGCGCTGCAATCGCAATCCTTGGGGCTCATAAGGCGCCGTGCAGAGGACTCCACATTCGTGCCGAAGTGCACGGTAAGAGTTAAGTGAGATCCCTGAGCGATGGACATGCCGAAGTGCACGGTAAGAGTTAAGTGAGATCCCTGAGCGATGGACATGCCGAAGAGCCGCCTTAGATATGCGTACGGGCAACTGACGGAGTTTGAACGAGGCCGCACCGTCGGGAGGAGAGAGGCAGGGTGGCCGGCGCGCCGAATCGGCCGCCATTTGGGCCGGTCAGACAGTACGGTGCGATCGTATTATGACCAATGGACACGGAAAGGCACCCAGACATGGCGGATTGTCTCTGGGCGACCCAAACACCCCAACAGCAGAGAGGACCGTGAGAGCGGCACGCACAGATACAACGACGTCCTTGTCCAATATCCAAAGACATGTGGCGGCTGTACAAGGGACTCCTGTGTTCGCTAGAACCAGGTCCAGACGCCTGGAAGAGGCGAATCTGCACTCTCGATGACCCTTGCGTTTCCTGTCATTAACGCCTGACCATCGTCGGAGTCGATTGCAGTGGTGTCAGCAGCAAGCAACGTGGAATTCTACGGACTGGCGACGTATAGCGTTTTGCGACAAATCCAGCTTCCGTATGGGAACAGACGATTACTGTGTCAGACTGTGGATGATTGCAGGTGAGCGCTACAATCCCAACCTCACTGTACAACGGCACACGTCCCGAACTGCAGGCGTAATGGCCTGGGGTGCCAACGCGTATGACAGCCGGACTTCCCTCACAGTGATGTGAGGGAGGTTGACAGCCCTGCGCTACGTACAGCAGATCCTGTGTCCCCATGTGCTGCCTTTCCTGGCGGGGCGGCCCGGGGCCGTTTTCCAACAAGGTAACGCCCGTCCGTACACGGCTTGGGTTTCCCTCACCTGTCTAAGTCCCGTGCTCTGTCAGATCGCCTGATCTCTCGCCCATCGAGCACGTGAGGGACCAGATGGGACGCCAGCTTTTTCCATGTAACCAATGTTCGAGATATAGAGCGTCAGTTGCAATAAGTGCGGCCAGTCTGTCCCAGGATAACATACGGCGTCTCTTTGACTCCATGCCGGACCATATCACCGTATGTATCCGAACACGAGGCTGTCCGACGTGGTACTAATGCTGGCGGAATGTGTACCTTATGTCGGCGTGAAATCTTCCTGCTGCCGGGATATGGGAATAACTTGTCCTTGGTACGTACTATCTCACTACTAAAACCTCATTTCAATCCGACTCCTCCTTCTTAGTGAGCGAATTTTTGTTACAATGAGGGTGTATACTAAGGTAAGTGCCAATATGGCATAAACGTATAAAAACGTCATAAACGTATGCATCAATACAATACTTCGCTGCTTACCGCACTCTTCACAACTGCACATACACATTGTTGTATCGATCAGTGACTCATTGCTAGTAATGCCAACTTTAAGAACTCGTCCGTAGAAATAATGTGTCGTAAAGTCATAAAACGTTTAACGAGAAGAAACCAAATTTACATAAGAACACAGAAACTCAAAATGAGGATTAAATCAGAGGTTTAATTAACACATGTCGCGAAGAAACATTGATAAATATTATTGCACTAAAGTGTAGCTTAAATGGCATATGCACGAGAAACTGATTTCAGTGATTCTGAAAACAGCACAAGAGGATTAGAATTATAGGTGACATTGCCCTAACAGGTAGCTTTATAAAATCGATATAAATTCAGGACGAGTTTTTAAAAAGATTTTGATGTCATCTTCTCCCATGGATTCAAAATTCTTTCGCTTTCTTAAGGATTTTAACAAGCCAAAATTCTAAGATAAAAACAAATCGAAAAACGAACCACGCCATTTCCTGCAAACACCGGATAAGACTAAAAAAAAAAAAAAGCTATGGTATATTAATCTCTTTTACTGACGTCCATTGCGTGCCGACGAGCCACATAAAATCGCGAATGATCGATAATGAATGATATGTGTTCTGTTTATCTTCTCGGCATGCTGTAGATCATGAAAACAACGTTCGTTGTGTTTGGACCTAACAATTACGTATACCCATTATTCAAAATGCGGGGGAACCTGTTGAAACGTTCTGCAATTTTATACAGATGTCCAGCCATGGGAAATGGCAGCAGTACGATTTGACAGTTCTGCCATGACTGCAGTTTCTTCGAATGAATTACTGATGTTATATGTCAGTGATACCATTTGGTCGAAAATAAAGCAAAGTTTGATCGTGAAAAACAAACAGGGAAATTGTTGAAAAATCGCATCACTAAAATGATAAATTACCAATAAAGAACTAAAACTTAACGTCCGTAAAGTGACAAGTTACCAAAAGAACTAATTTCCCTAAAGGAATGAGAAATTGAAACAAGTCACGTCTCAAATGCAATCATTACCGTAAGGACTCCGGTATCTAAACTAATCAATTACCAAATGAAGTCAAGTTTCTAAAGTAAACAAGCCCCAAAGAACTCAAGCCCTGTTGCCAAGAGAAATCGAATACCAAAACTAATGAGTGAGCAAAGGAATCGCTTCCCCAAAGTAATTAATTGCCATAATTGTTCATAAATGGGATTGTTGCTAAGGTGAACTAAGTTTCCGAAAGTATTGCGCTACAAAAAGAAATCACGTACTTAAAGTAATCAGTAACACATACACACATCCCCATACACAAAAATCTTCTACAGAGGGTAAGTCAAAAGTTTTGCAATATTTCGATCACTTTATGTCTTTATACGTACCTTTACGAAGAAAGCTGACTAGCATTCAAAGTATAGGCCATCGTGTTGCACCGTCTGTAGCCATCTGTCTGCCAGTTCTTCGATTCCGCGGCGGTACCAGTTCTTGTCCTTCGAGGCAAAGAACACCTTCACCCCAGCTGCCATCACCTCCAGGTGGTTGAAGAGCCGCCCGCGAAGGAACTGGGCCATTAACCGGAACAAGTAATAATCCGACGGGGCTAGATCCGGACTATATGCTGGGTGTGGCATCAGTTAATTGCCTTCAAGCTCCTGGAGTTTTGCACGGGTCGTTTCCGCGGTATGAGGCCGAGCGTTGTCCTGCTGTACGAGAGCGCGCTTTTCACTAGTGCCGGGTACTTCTTCTCCAAAACGGCATACATCCGCTCCAGCTGTTCAGAGTAGAGGTTGGCGTTGATGGTCCGACTGTCTGGAACAAATTCGTAATGGACTATCCCCCCGAAATTCCACCGGAAGCAAAGCATCACCTTGTGCTCGAACCCCCACGTTTGGAAACTGGTTCAGGACGATGTCGCGGGCTCAACCACTGCAGTTGTGTGTTAGGAATGCGGTAATAGACCCACTTTTCATTGCACGTAAACATTCTCTTGATGAAACGTACATCACGCGGGTTTTCTAGGAGTTCCGTTCACAATTCTACTCGGCGGTTTGTTTCAGCTGGCGGCAGTTCGTGAGATCAATGCGGCAGCTCCTGTAGGCCTTGCGGAGGTCCTGAATGGGACGAACCACGGTGGTTTGTGATACGCCCAGCTTGCCTGATAATCTCCGACTGCTGGTTTTTCCGGATTTGTTTCTACGGCCTGGCGCACGGCCTCCGAATCCACGGTTCGAGGCCTAATTGACCTTGGCTGATCGTCGAGGTTTCTGTTACCTGAACGAAATCTCTTGAATGATCTGGTTGCGGTGCTGCGGTCCACGGAACCTTCCCCTTTCGCATGACAAATGTTTCGTGTTACTTGAGCAGAGTTATGGCCGAGTTCAAACTTTTAAAGAAAAAGCTCCCTAATTAGCCGGTTGTGGCTGTTCATCTTTTAACTGTATTAACCACTGACAGAACAACGACAGCAACGACTACCACTTTATATCCCTTTCGACAGACGGTAGTGCGCAACTTGAACTAGTTTAAACACCTGACATATCCGCCTCAGCACATACGTTTATGCAAATATTGCAAAACTTTCGAAGCACCTTTAGAATAGTCCACTACTCAAACAACTTAAATCCTAAATCAGTCTAAAATGACATCTTACTTGTCGGGCTCATGTACCTAAAGTAAGATGTCGTTAAAAGAACTTACATCTCAAAGATAATCACTTAGCTAAAGACTTTATGCCTTTAAGTAATCAGTTACAGAAACAAATCTCGGTCCTATAGCAATCCGTTACTAAGCGCAACTACTTTCCTAAATTATTACGTTAAAAACGGAAGCACGTCCCTAGAATACAATCAGTTAGCAAAAGCACTCACTCATTTGCCAAAACAAATCATGTTTCTAAAGCAATATGTTACCAAAAGAAGTCACAACAAATTCAGAATAATCAATTACGAGAACTCAAGATGTTAACGAACTTGTTATTAAACGAACGTCTCGGGCCATCCTTTAACTCGTCAGTTGCTGACAAAGATGACATTTTTAAAGTAATCTGCGCGCAAAAGGAATCACACGTTCCAAAACTAGTGTCACAAAAACAATAATTACGTCTTTACTGTGGAGTAATCAATTACCAAAAGAACAAGATAATAATCATAGGTGCACTGAGCTGAAACGAAAACCTAAAACCGTCTATACACGTTACTGACTAGTGAAAGAGCAAAAGAGTTACTAGCAATGCACTTATAAAACACTATATACAATTAAAAACTTAGATGTGAGATCTTTCGGGGTCACTATGTCCCCATCTTCAGACAAACCAAAAATTCCTCAACCAGGTATAAATGTACAAGACAGATGATGAAGGCTGACCAGAAGAACGCAATGAAACATGCGCAGGCAGGTGAACAAATGACAGGGCTCCAACCAAGGCAACAAACAACACCCCCCTTCACGGTGTACACAATATCAAAACATATCAAAACATATATTTTGACATTGTGGACACAGTGGGGCCGGGCGGGGGGGGTGTTGTTGTTGTTTGGTGCCTTGGTTGGAGCCCTGTCATTTGTTCACATGCTTGCGCATGTTTCATTGCGTTCTTCTGGTCAGCCCTCATCATGTCTTGCACATATATATCTGGTTGAGGAATTTTTGTTTTGTCTGAAGATGGGGACATAGTAACCCCGAAAGATCTCACATCTGAGTTTTTAATTGTATATAGTGTTTTATAATTGCAATGCTAGTAACTCTTTTGATCTTTCACTAATCAGTAACGTTACCAAAAGAACAAAAATCCCTGGAGTAATTGGTTATCAAAAGAACTCATGTCCTGGTGAATTGGATAAATGTACGTACTATTTTTCAGCGACAGCAAACGTAACCATTACCGAAACTGATTTTATATTTTTCAATTTCCAAGTTAGTCTCCCCTATAGCAGAGCAGTAAGTGGCGCGGACTTCAGGCTTGGGTGCGAGAAGGGCCCGTTCTTGGGCCCTGTCAGGGGTGGTACGTTTGTCTGAAAGCTATAGTTCTGGCTCTTCTCTGAAAACAGTGTGGGCCTATCTCGGACCCAAGAAGACATGGTCACTGAAGAATATCTTCTAAGATGCTCAGACTGGTCTCTGAACATTAACTAGAAGAAACAAATGTTCCTAATTTCACGATACACTGTCTGATGAAAAGTATTCGGAAAGCAGCCCATCCAGAAACTCCATGCAAAGAAAATGATATGGAATCGGTTCACGCTTTGTTGACATCAGTCTTTCCTCGGCAGGAAAGGCTTCCAATGGCTTTTGCTGCGTTGCTGAGAGGATTGTCTTCCATTCTGCCACAAGAGTTAGCTCGTTCACCGGTGTCGGGCTCTTCGGTCTGGCTCGCAGTCAACATTTCAATTTATCTCCAATGGAGTTGAGATCGGGCTTCGTGCGGGCTAGTCAATTTCTTCCACACACATATTATCAAACTATTCCTGCATGGATCTTGTTATGTGAACTGTGGCATTGTACTGTCCGTAAAAGTTCATCGAACTGCTCATAAAATGCTGAGAGCCCAGAATAGTTGGGAATGTCATTAAGATTCCCAGGCACTGGAACTATGGACCCATCCCAGTTCATGACAAACAGCCCCAGAGCACAATGCCTTCTCCACTAACTTCATAGTTGGCACAACGCAGTCGGGTATGTAGCAGATGGCATCCTCCACACTCAGCCTGCCCATTGAACTTTCATATGGAAAATTGTGACTTATCACTCCGGAGCACGAATTTCTACTGCACCAGAGTCCACTAGTGATTAGTTTTACACTACTCCAACCGACGTTTGCCTTTGATCTCGTTAATATTAGTCGTCTGTGCGGCTATTCTGCTGTAGAGACGCATTCGCTTCAGCACTAGACGAAGCATTATGATGCTGGCGTTGCTATAAGAGTCTTTCTGGACAGAATATTTTGCCGCACCACCTGCTGTAAAACTAGGAGGTCACGCTCTGTCAGTTTGCATGTGCTACCGTATCGCGATTTTGCTGTTATTGCTCTTATACGTTTGGACTTTACAATGACATCCCTTACAGTTGAGTGGAGCAGCTGCATCAGGGCAGAATTTTCCGGAATTAACTTGTTGCTAAGATGGCATCCCATGACGGTGCCACGTTGAAAAGTTACTTAGATCTGCAGAATGAAAAGTACTAGTAGTATACAGTCTGTGATGTTTGCCAAGTCCCATAGGTCTTCTTATACCTGTAACGGCTATTGTGTTAACTTTTATACTGTACCGTATATTATATTTTAACTTTCCTTTTGAGTTTCTTTTTCTACGTAAATTTGAGTTCCTTTTCTTAGACATTTTCAATCCTTAACGTTATGTCTTTTCCCTCAAACAAGAATAATGTTGACAACAATCTGAGGTCGGAACAAGAGTGACGTATGTATGTGATAAGAACGTTATATAAAAAGGTGATGCAGCAGTTGCTTTGGGGTGTGGAGGTGTTAGATCGTTACTGAGGTTTGACTTTTGACTAAGGTATGTAAAGTGCTGTGTTTTGGATTTCGTCTAATGTCGCTGGACCAATAAAAAGTTGACGTAAGTTGGACTTTTTGACCAAGATATGTGAAGTGGTGTGTTTTGTATTTCGTCTAATGTTGTTGGACCAATAAAAAGTTGACGTAAGTTGGACTTTTTACCAAGATATGTGAATTGGTGTGTTTTGGATTTCGTCTAATGTTGCTGGACCAATACAAAGTTGACGTAAGTTGGACTTTATGACCAAGATATGAGTAGTGGTGTGTTTTGGATTTCGTCTAATGTTGCTGGACCAATAAAACGTTGACGTAAGTTTGACTTCTGTATATATTTTGTCTGTCCTTTGTAAAAGCCTTACTCTAACGTGAGCTATCCGGCATAACTATAGTTGCATTACATTTACCCTAATTTTAACATCTATTCAGCCGGAAATCTTACATAACGTGGAAGGGCTACGTTATAATGCGCAAATCTAATACTCAAAAAGGGGTGTTCGGATACCCTTGATCACATGCTGTATTAAGGACACAGTCCCACGAATGTGAAATCATTTGAAAATTAAACGTAGAGACATTTTACCTTTAATCCATTTTTTAAAGATTTCATTAGCCTGTGAATGTTTGATGATCATCAAATTTCTGATAGCCTTATCCAGAGGCATTATCATTGTACCAAATAATTAGGTGGGTAGTTTTATTTTTGTGGCATAAATCCTTTTCAAGTGAATTAAAAAAAGCATTGGAAAAGGTAGAGTGGTGGAACATAAAAACAATATTTGTCAGTTTTTCGTGAAAGCAAAACTTTTCTTTCACGGAAAGAATAATGCGGCGCTATAGGAGCTAATTATAGGTGTTGAAATAATTAACGTGCGCTTATTAAAATTATGTGTGTTCAAAAGATTTACTTATATATTAGAGTTTCTCATCGCAGGACTTGTGATTATTGGGTCGGTACTTTTGGCTTATTACCTTTGCACACATGGAGATGTTCATAATAGCCTGCTGTAATGTAAATTCTAAGCAATTGCTGACGTGTTTGCGTTTACATCGTTGTCTGCCAAACAGATAACGACTGCAATCCTCTAATTGCAAAGATAAAAGTATCTTATCCTGTATCATCTTACCTTGTGTGATCTGACCCAGTCCGTTTTTTAATTGCCCAAATTAAGAGCCGTTTACAGATTTGCCGACGTTCACTTAATAGCACCTGTGAACAGGATTACCCTCGTACATCATTCAGAACTAACACCTGGCTGCCATCATCGCCATACCGGTCCGTCATCGATTTTTCAAATACCAAATGAATGTAGTATGTTCTTGATCAGCTTAAAATGAAGTCAAGTCAGATAATGAAATCTATTTGTCTCTCTCAGAAATCTAGTATTTTAGATTTTGGTTTAAACAGCGTTTGCTTATTTCATAGAAATCATTGCCTCATTTGTTTGGATTTTTTTAACAAACACTGCCCTTGCGAAAGCATGGTTGTATTGAGAAAAGCAAGAGCATCTGGGAGTAAAAAGAGAGTGAGGAGCAAATGTTAACTACACGGAGAACACTCTACATGTAAACCACATTTAGCTCTGCCCCGTATAGCTCTGTGGCTTATAGTGATGTTCTTCTCAATGCAGATAAATAGTAGATTAGCAACAGTCCCTTTATAGAGACGGTAAGCGAAAGGAGTAATTTAATACACTGCTGGCCACCCAAAATGCAACACCTAGAAGGAAGCATCCGATTGGCCTGAAATTCGCAGTATGCGTCGTTCCCGAGAGGACATGCAAACGATTAGCAATGCAGGGCATATGCAAATCATGTGCGTCCGGCACGCCACCGAGAAGCACTATAAGAAGGGTGCACAGAAGGCGGGGTGTA
Source organism: Macrothele yani (assembly GCA_039090855.1). Classification (NCBI taxonomy): domain Eukaryota; kingdom Metazoa; phylum Arthropoda; class Arachnida; order Araneae; family Macrothelidae; genus Macrothele; species Macrothele yani. The sequence goes on from CM076990.1 coordinate 203,863,681, forward strand.
AGTAGTGGAAGTGTGTTGTGCTGCCGGAGCTGTGCGTGGGAAGCTTCCTGATGCCTGGTCGCAGAATACGGCAGTCATTCCAGCTCGTTTCGGAGTTCGACAGAGCACGAATAGTGGCTTATCGCGACAGCGGTTTATCGTACCGAGACATCGGCGCCCGTGTGGGACGACATCTAGCCACATTGAGGCGAGTATGGATTCAGTGGGTGCTGGAGGGACGGACTGACCGATGTGAGCGATTGCCGCAACCGCGGCACACCACCGAACGAAAGGACCGGCATGTTGTGCGGCGGGCATTGATGGCTCACACCGCCACATCACGAACGTTAGCGCAGGAATTAGGGTGTGTTGCGCAAAAACCTGTTTCAGCACGTACCGTTCGACGTCGTCTGCAGGAGCGGGAACTTGTCGCACGGCGCCCATTGCTCCAATTACCATTGACGTTATACCACCGGCTAGTGCAGCGGCAGTGGGGCGTTGAACGCCGGAACTGGACTACGGAATGGCACAGCATTGCCTTATCCGACGAATCCCGATTCTGCCTGCAACACCACGATGGTCGGATCCGCGTGTGGAGGCACCGTGAAGAGAGACTCTCTGACACCTGCATTATGCATCGCCATACCGGTCCGTCTCTTGGTGTTATGGGTTGGGGCGTAATGGGATATGACACCCGCACCCCTCTAGTACACATCGCCGGTACACTCAACAGCCACCACTACATCTCCAGCCTGTAGTCCTCCCTTACCTGTAGGACCTGCCATCGGCCACGTTTCAACAGGACAATGCGCGCTCGCACTTGGCACGCATCGTGCAACAATTCTTCACGGCTCACCAGGTGTCACTGCTGCCGTGGTCCGCCTGTTCTCCCGATATGTCGCCCATCGAACACGTCTGGTCGCTGATCGGCAACTGGTCCGGCAAGCACCACCCGCGGCTACGCCTGATGAACTGTGGCCACGTGTGGAAGCAGCCTGGACCGACATACCCCAAGTCCACGTCTAAAGCCTCTTTCGTTCGATGCCGCGGCGTGTAGCGGTCGTTATTGCCAGCCATGGGGGCCACACGAACTATTGATGTCGGCGTGTCCCGCAAGTCGCACGGGCCTGTAAGCTTAATCGTTTCATCTTTGTATCTATTGTTATGTGTCCAGTAAATCTGGCGTTGCGATCTCGTGTCCTTCTTTGTGTTGCATTTTGGGTGGCAAGCAGTGTAGTTCATTGTCCGTTCTTAACGCATCGTTGGTCCCGCTATTAACATTTCTGTCACGCTTCGCACATAGAGAGCGCCATCTATTTCTGCGTGACCTTGGCACCAGTCCCGCTCTAGCTGACTTTTAGAATATTTTCAACATTCTGTTATCAGTTCCATTATGAATTTCTTCATGTTTGATATTCAAACAGTCTGCTCTTTGCTTCCATGCGCTTCGTGTGAACATTTCTCTCATCAAGCGACCGCTCGTGTTTCAATCACGTGAAAGGTTTTCTCATCAAGCGAACACTGGCGTTTGTGTTTTGTATTTTTATACATAACGCGATGATACGAGTACGTTTTTTCACCTAATTTGATCTGTAACAATAAACACTCATTGTCATGAAAATCCGCGCACCAAGATGGAGGCGTCGGATTGAAATGAGATTTTAGTAGTGAGATGGTACAAACCAAGGACAGAAGTGATTTCAATATCACAGCAGCAGGAAAATTTCCCGCGGACATACGGTACACATTCTGGTCATCGTTAGTACCGCGTTGGACCGCCTCCTGCTCGGATATATGCGGTGATACGGTCCAGCATGTAGTCAGAGACGCCGTATATCATCCTGGGACAGATTGGCCCACACTTCTTCCAACTGATACTTTAAATCACGAACGCTGGGATATGGAGAAAAGTGGAGTCCCATCTGGTCGTACACGTGCTCGATGGGCAAGACATCAGGCGATCTGGCAAGCCACGGAAGTATCAAAGCAGAACTTAGACAGTCCTGGGAAACCCGAGCCGTGTGCGGACGTGCGTTATCTTCTTAGGAAACGGATCCGGAACGCTCTGCCAGGAAAGGCAGCACATGGGGACACAGGATCTCCTATACGCAGCGATGGGCTGTCAACGTCCCTCGGATCACTGAAAGAGAAGTCCGGCTGTCATATGCGATGGCTCCCCAGAACATCATGCCTGTAGTTCGAGACGTGTGACGCTGTACAGTGAGGTTGGGATTGTGACGCTCACCTGCGGTCCTCCACATTCTGACACGGTGGTCGTCCGGTACCATACAGAAGCGGGATCCGTCGCTGAACACTATACGTCGCCAGTCCGTAGAATTCCACGTTGCTCGCTGCTAACACCACATTAATCGACGCCGATGGTGATCAGGTGATAATAGAAGAAAAAGTAAGGGCCGTCGAGAGTGCAGATTCGTCTCTGCTAGGCGTCTGGAAATGGTTGTGGCAGACACAGGAGTCCCTTGTACAGCCACCACATGTCTCTGGATATTGTACAAGAACGTGGTTGCGTCTGTGTGTGCCGCTCTTACGATCCCACGGTCCTCTGGGCTGGTGGTGTATCTAGGTCGTCTGGAGCCAGGCCGCCATGTCCGGTTTCCTTCCCGTGTCCATTGTGCTCAACACGATCGCACCATACTGTCCGATTCGCCCAAATGGCGACCGATTCAGCGCGCTGGCCACGCTTCCTGTCACCACGACGACACGGCCTCGTTCAAACTCCGACAGTTGGCCGCACGCACATTTACGGCGGCTCCTTGGTATGTCTATAGCTCAGGGATCTCACCTGACTCCTACCGTGCACTTCGGCAGGCAGGTGGAGTACCCTGCGTAGCGCCTTATAAGCCCCCAGGATTGCGATTGCAGCGACGGTCTGGGGCGTGCGGGCATGCCGAATCGCACGAAATTTTTAATTATTTGCATGTGTGCTCTCCCCGTAGCTATTCGCCGAGTTTCGCGTTAATCGCACAGTTATCCTTGGTGCGCGGATTTTTATGACAATGAGTGTATATTAACTAACAGTCATGCCTGTTCTTTGAACGGTTTATCTATAAAACTATTTTTTGAACATAAATTTAAAGAAAGAGAAAAGAAATTACGGGAAAGAAAAGTGATTTAAGGCCCGTAGCTGTTTTACGATTCAGAACAGAGTTGTGGCGTCAATGCATATGTTTTTGACGTAAAACAGTACCAGTCTTTGGCGCCCCTTAACTTTAAAAAAAAATTTCATTGAATTTTTAGTGTTTCAACGTTTCTGGCATAATTATTTTTAAACCTACCAGCATTTCGAGCAGTAAAGCTAAGCCACCTTTTTGAAATTTTGGTATTAAGACTATTTTAGGTGTAGAGGTGTTAAAAACATTCAAGCAGACAACATTCCAAAGCCGTCATTTTGATTATTATTTTTTTTTTTTTGCTTTTCGGACATATCTAGGCATCCGGACCTTAAGACCTATCAGAATACCAACTTTCCGAACTCTAGGTCATTTAGAAATGGTCGAACAATCCACGAACAGAAACACTCGCACTTTCCCACTTTGCTTTATATATACTGTACGAAGGCCGTTCCATAAAAACTGAGAGTAATATTTTCTGAATTGGCAGCAGTGCGAATGGGGAAAATAACCATGTAGACGACTAACTGAATTAAGAAAGTATGCATGGCAACAGTTACTGGCCGTGGAAGACGATTCTGGATTTGATTTTGCCCAGTTGTTTAAGGTACGTCTGCATTTTGACATACAGCTATGGAGGTGAGTGATTCTGGTTAAGAATGAAATGCGCTGTATGACAAAATTTGCCATCGTTTGGGTAAAATGGCTCCAGAAACAGTGGATTTAATGAAAAAGCTTACAAAGGTAAATGTTTTGTGAGTCAACGATTTTTAGATGGCACCATGATTTCAACAAAGGGCGTTTGTCGGCAGAACTCGCTCCTAGGCCTGGTCGACCTGAAAGTGTTGTGACGGAGCGTATTGCTAACACTGTTTGGGCAATCCTACAAGAAGATCGACGCATAATGTGGGAAGATATAGCGCCATCAAGTAATATTTCAAAACGTCGGCATTCGGCATTCTACGCGACAAATTATACCTGCATCCTTTTTGTTCCAGATGGGTGCCTTATCACCTGACAAGTGAACAATTGTTAGCCAGAGTTCAGGTGTGTAATGAGAGGAAACAAATGATTGCAAAGGATCCAAACTTTCTACACAAAACTGCCGACGAAACATGGGTCCACTATTTCGAAAACCTCACGAAGCGCGCAACGAGTGTCTCGAATCGCATAGGCTCGCTTCCTCCGAAAAAAAGTCCGCCAAACCAAATAAGTTGGGAAGGAGATGGTAATAATTTTCTTTGATCAGAAAGGTGTAGTCTACCAGTATGCCGTTCCTCCACAAATTACTATCAATGCATTTCAGTCTTGAAGCGTCTGCGACGACACATATCGATTAAGTGACCGGAACTTGTGGGCAAGTGCACCCCACCATAATAACGCCCTCCCACATGTGGCTGCTTGTGTTCACAGTTTCGTAAGAAACTGTTGCCAGATCTCTCTCCTATTGAACTCATTTGGGGTTAGACCGCCAATTAGAGGCCATTTGGTAAGACATCAATCGGAACACCACCCGCCAACTTTCTCTATCGATGCCATGTCGGGGAACAGCTTGTATCCAGGCCAGAGGTGGACCAACGCCATATTGACTAGCTCACTTTGTGTAGCTCCTGCTGTATTGTAAATCACCCAATTGTTCTATTACTTACTCACTCCTGCTGCCCGGTAAATCATCCAGTTGTTTGATTACTTGCTCACCCCTACTGTCCCGTAAATCATCCAATTGTTCTATTACTTACTTACTCCTGCTGTTCCGTAAATCATTCAATTGTTCTATTACTGGCTCACTCCTGCTGTTCCATTAATCATGCAATTGTTCTATTACTTGCTGACTCCTGCTGTCCCATAAATCATCCAATTGTTCTGAAATTCTAATCATTTTGTTTTCTGTACATGAAAAGGAAGCGTACCACATTTTTTCTCAATTGGATATTTCCTTCTCGGTGCGTAGTTTTTTTTTTTGTAATTGTTTTTCTTGTCAAAAAGTGTGTTTTTCGTTTTTTAAAATTTTTTCGTTAGGAGCATTAAGTTAGATCACGTTTTCCCCTGTTTCTAAATTTCTTGAGGACAATTTTTTTAATTTTCGTAAAAGACTTTTCAACTGCTAGTGGGGTTTCTGTTTCTAAATGATTACACGGCCCAACACACATTTTATTGTCTTGAAAGTTAAACATTTTCTTGGATATATTTGGGATGCTGATTCCAAAAATGGCATCAGTTCTGCCCTATCAGCTATAGTTTTGGAGATAGGGCATAATCACCCTATATGCTGATTCCACCGGCCATCCGTCAAATTTCGGGATCCTACATAGCATGATCTTCTATTTTTGACATGATCTTGAGAAATATTGATACTATATACGTACTATTGAAGCGAGCACATATTACTGAATCTGTATATTTCAACACAAGAGCATATAAACTGATCAGTCATTCACCATATGAGAAACGTTTTTTATAGGACTTTCTAGAGTGAGATCAACGAGGACAGTCCCGTTGAAGGTTCCAGCAGTAATCTGCCATCATGTGGGTATCCTACATGATGGCAGTATCATGGGATACCCACATGATAGTTTTTTATGTCCTGGTGAAATCTCCGAGCTGAACACCAAACTAACCAAAATAGTCCCTCTTCCCAAACTCAGAAATAGGTTTCCTACTTTCTTGAAGGGTGTACTCGCCACAAATATAGCAAAAGACATCTGGATGATTCAAGCAATTTCTTCGTGGGGAAGCCATGGCGTCTGCTTAGTCTGCAAACAAAATCAGATCACATTAGATTATCTGGTTGTATAGTTGTTCACAAAATCCCAATTTGACTAACAAACATTGGCTTTACACACATAAAATAACAATATTTCCGCACATCAGCATATAGGGCGGGTATGCCGTATCTCCAAAACTAGAGCTCATAGAACAAAACTGATGCCATATTTGGAATCAGCGTCCCAAATACTGTATACCCAAGAATAGGTCTAACTTCCGAGGCACAAGAATTTTGTTTTGTTGTTGGGCTGTGTTATCCATTAGATACTTGTCGTTGTTGTTGTTTTTGTGTTTTCTGTAATGAGTTCCATTGACTATGAATAACTTTGAAGTATTTTATTTGTGTCGAAAAAGATTCAGAACACGTGCTTATGACAACTGAAAATTCGGGTGTTATCTATCTTCCTGTTATATGTACTAAATTGCATAACTCATTGCATCATCGACCCTGACTTATTACACAAACCTAATTGCTTTTTTGTTTCCTTTGTTTCCGTCGCTATATTGTTCCTAAAGAAGGTGAACATCTGAATCGCAATCATTTGCAAAAGTTTAAGACCACCTGTCAATTTATTGAAAATTAAGATTTTCAAAGAAACAATTACTTTCCAGTCAAATATATTTGAAAAAATGTCACCACATATGATTACTTACATTCTTTAGAACACAAAAAGACCGAAATCAGTACTTCGTGTGGCCCCCCTTTGTTTTTTCTATAACAGACAGAATACGATGTGTCGTACTCTCAATGAGGGAGTCCCTTCCAGTAGTCCCTTGAAATGTCTTTGTACCACACGTACTTTAGTGCGTTAATCAAAGCTAGGGATTTGATGGCTGTTTTTCTGCTACCTTGTCATTTAAAATGGTCCACAAATTTTCGATGGTGTTAAGATCTGTACTACTGTATTACCGGGCCAGTCAAGCACATTTTTGTTTTCCGTCTGCAGGTAGTTCTTTACTGTCTTGGATCTGTTGCATGGAGCACTATTATGCACAAAGATTATGCATCTGTGCACTTCCGTAAGAGTTAACAGTTTCCCGCGTAACATTTTCACATAAAAAGGACCAGTCATGGTTGGGCCTATCAGCAAAAAGGATAATAAAGCAGTAACAGGTGCTGACATAGCACTCAATATCATCTGACTGGGCGGACGTTTCACTGTGGTAACTGTGTATTTTTCATCACACGTTTTGCCTTCTGATCGTCGAAGATGTGCTTCACGTTGTTCAAATGGACGCACAGTTGATTCATTGGAAAAAACAAACTTGGCTCCAATTTTCAGCAGTCCACGATTGATGACGCTTCGCAAACTGGAGTCTTCTTTTTCATGACAGAAGCTAGTCTAGGTTTATATGCCAGTTTATAAGACTTTAATTCAAAATCTTTGTTAAGACATCGGGAAAGTGTGCTGATACTAATATTAGATCATTCTAAATGTAGAAAGGCCTTGCTTTTCTTGCACGAATTCCTCGCAGAACGCAGAACTATTCGCCTTATGATATTGTCATCACGTGGTGTTGCTGTCCTTGGACGTCCACTTATCTTTCGGTCACTAAATTCACCTGTATCTCGGTATTTCATGATCGTATTATGAATAGCAGTCTTGTGCGCATTCACCTTTCTGCTTATATCACATTCGGAGTATCCTTCATGATATAAAGCTACTATTTACGCCCTCTGAGTAACACTTAATGACGCTATTTTCTGACCATTTTTCGCTGTTTAGATAATTCGTACGAAACCTCTCAGCATGAAAACCAGAAGCAAACTGACGCTCGCACGCTTCCGCTAACTCTGTCAACAGCTACAGATGTAGGATGATGCAACACCAACAGGAAGATGAGTAATACAGACAGTAGCTGACGAAATACGAAATCGGCAGAAATCTTCTAATAGCAACAGGTGGTCTTAAACTTTTGCAAATGACTGTATCGTAAGTCCATATTTTAAAGAGAGAAGATTTTGGAAGTTTAGGGTTAGCTAACCGAATCTGCAGTGTAAGAATACATTCCTAACGCTGAGTCCTTTCGTTAACGACAGTGACCGGACGAGCAAAACAATCCCGGATTCCACACTGTAAAAAAAGTAAAAAATTGAAGATGACACTAAATATTTTTTGAAGAACAAAATTCCTTAGCGGAACGTATGAAATGCACTAATTCCAAACACAAATGTCTGTTCCTTTATTTTTTTATAATTTCAATTTCATTTGCTTATATGAAATACTAGAATGATGTACTTAGCATTTTAATAAGTGCTGCAATTTAATCAACATTTCCGGGTTGGCAGAGTTTCCAAATATTAGTCATGCTGTTCGTGAAAAAACATCTCGGAAATAAGTCGTGCCTTTATTATTCTTTACCAAGGTTAGCTGCGTAAGCTTCACATTTTAAAGCGGATCAGCATTATATTAAAAAAACAAAACGACAAATTTTTTGCCTTGTCTCGACTGTGTTGTCCTCGAAGCCGATAACTCGCCAAAAAATTGGATCAAGGCTACCACTATTAAAAATTCTGAATGCGAAGGTTGAGCGGGCAACTCCCAAAGAGGCTTCCGCATTGGACGCTGAAGGCATCGCTACATTTAATTGTGAGGCAAAACGAAGAACATTAAAAACAAAAACTCATTTCTTAGAAATTCCTCGTTCTTTTAGCTGTATCACAATGAAACTCGTTCGGTACGGCTCATTTCTCAGATAATAATGCTTCATTATACCTCTTTAATCACCAAGATTTTTTTAACTAAATGATTTCGGATTTGTTTTTTCTCTTGAACTTCCATTCACTGTTATAATGCCCTCTTTTTTGCTTTCTTGTATCATGACAGCAAGAAAAGTCTTTATGCAAAGAATTTCAGCAAACCGAAATAAGTATAACAGTAAATAAAAACAGTAATAAGAAAAAAAGATCGGAAACCATATTCTTGTATTTGGTAACATGATCAATCGAATAGGTAAATGCCTATCAGTACAGAGGATGTTCATACATTTTTAGAACGATTTTTCAGCAATATGGTAAATGTTTAAATTAAAAATGTATCTTAAATGTTCTATCTGTTAGCCCTTTCTCTGGATATGAACCTACATCTAGATTCTATATAATTTTTGACTACAGAACTTGTGGAGTTGAGATATAATAGAAATACCAACGTTTACCACAATCAAAAAGTTTATTATATACATCTACCATTGGTTCGCAGAACAATTGGTTGGGGCTTCATTAGGAAGAATGGATCGTAAACATTCAAATCATTGTGACATCATCGGAGTTCTGACGGTCACGGTTTTTGGTGAGTTGTTTCCACGCGCTTGAAAGAAATGGAGTTGGAGTCATGTCGTTGACAAGAGTCGAAGAGTTCCGATATATGTAAAAAGCTTCTAATACATTAAGCTTGATAGTCGAATCAAGTTTATCAATTTCTAAACTAAAATTTATGGTTATTTTCGTGACAGTGTTTGGCTGTAGACGACCTCTTCAGTTCATAGTTCCGTACGTAGTTCATGTGTTCCTTCACACTGAAATTAAAAGTCTGCAGGTCTGTCTTACATATGAAAGTTCACAATCACAAGGTATCTGATATCATTCACTAGGTATCTGCTAAATGTTTTTCCATGATCTCAGGAAAATTTTTTATTTCGTAATATCATAAAAAATCATCTCATTCAACGCTGGAACAAGTGTGCTGCAACGGAAGGGGACTATGTTATAAAATGTGTTCCACGTAAGTTCTCAATAGATGTAATATATTTCATAAATTAATTACAAATATTTACTTACCATCGTAAATAAATCAACCGAAAAATTTGCTACTGAAACGGAGATAAGGACCTCGATAGTACAAAATTGCTGTGAAGCACATTCTATTGGTTATTGAATATATGTTTGCATAAGTTCTTTATCCCTTTTGACGACGGAGGATACCAAAGTGCAGTTTTCCCGCTATTAATAGTATGATATCAAATAAAAAACATAGCATATGTGACATATATCTCTAATTTAACCTTCCTTTTACATTCCTGTGTTTTAATGAAAATTTTGTTTCTTCTCGTTAATGTTTACTAAATTTGGCGCCACAGGGTTTCTCCTAGTGAATTTGAGATTCACAGTCCTGACAGCGAGTCAAAAGTCAAACAATTTATTAGGTGTACAACTTAATTCTCGGCCGCTAACCGCAAGCGATCATAGAACGTCGGCAGATGCAAATAGCTATGTGCGATAATGGCTGATTACAGCGCCATCCAACAGCTTTCCAGGTAACCATAACCGCTCACAGCTGTGGTGACAGAAGGGACGAACGTTGACGGTGAAAGCAATGTCGTTCGAGAAGCAACATTTGAGACACTGCCTCCTGTTCGCGTTTCCCCGCACGGGGATAACTGGTTTTCCAGTTATTTGGGGAGTGGCGCCCCCACGGCCCGAGCTGACCTTGTGACTGGTCAACATCTGATGTCATGCCACAGCTTGTTTTTTTCTTATTTTGGTGCTGTTGGTGTTTGCAGGGACGGCTGTTCATCCAGCTGTTGGGGAGTCGCGGCCCCACGTTCCCGAGCTGGTCTTGTGTCTCGCTTTTCGTTTTTATTTATTTTCTCCACTGGCTAGTTGCCCGTGTTGTGTTCCCTACCTAATCGCTACCACGTTATGTACTAACACCCCGGTCTTGTGGTTTTGTTACCCTCCACCACTAACTTATTTATATTACCCGCTCAGTTCGTAGGTTGCTGAGATTCCGTTTAGGTTCCCTGCCAGGATTTGTCTTCTTTGGATTTCTTTTTTCCTTTTAGCTGGTTTGGGTGCTAGACCTACCTGCATGTTTGCCGCGTGCGGAGACCCGTGAGGCGGAAATGGGATGTCTGGCGGCTGAGGTCGCAGGAGACCGGTTAAGTGCCTCCTGTGTACCAACACTCCTCTTCGACCCCGGCTTCGCTGTAAACGGGAGGCTAGAGACTAACCCACCTCTAGTCAGAAGTCTTGTACCAAGTTGTGTACCGGGCTTTAGCGGCTTTTTTGTCGTATGGCACGGCAGGGTGAGCCTGGGGACTGTGGGATCATGCCAAAGGCGTTGGCATGACGGTACCAGGAGGCCGAAGTGTCCGCCGAGTGCGTGTGATCACAGCCAACGGACTATATCTGCAACGTATAAGCTCCAGAACTGTGTCTAGCGTCGTTTTCTTGGCTTGCGGACCTCCAGTTCTCCCTTGTAGGGCTCGGTGGTGGGTGGAGTAGTTTGCAGACGAATCTTCCTTCTTTTTTCCATGGGTAGAAACAAGAAACAAAACTCCAAATTTAGGACACCTGTGAATATGATAGTTGACAACGACTCTCCTTCGTCTTCTCAACCTACCAAGTCTCATACCCTTAAACGATCTTTAGACCATGACCTGGACCAAGAATGTGGAACCTCTTCTTCGGCAGCTGTACCAGTCGCTCCGAAGCGTCGTCTTCCCTCGATTGCTGTGAATACGTATGCTACGCACTTAGTTGTCGAATCCGTCGATCCGAATGAGAGACTGTCCACCAGATCTCCATTTTTCATTTCTAAAGCTTTGGACGCTGCAGTTGGCCCCTTGCAGTCTGTGAGGAAGCTTCGCTCTGGGGACCTGCTTGTCCAAACTTGCAGTGTTTCTCAGAGTAACACTCTTATGCACCTCACTAGTCTTCAAGGCATTCCTGTCAAAGTGGCACCTCACCCATTTCTTAACACCTCTCGGGGTGTTATTTCTGAGTTTGATCTGTTGCCATGCAGTGAAGAAGAATTGGTGACTGAACTTGCAGATCAAGGTGTTATTGCTGCACGTCGTATGATGTTCCGGCGTGATGCCTCTTTGATTAAATCTAAAAATGTAATCTTGACTTTTAACTCCCCGAAAGTTCCGACCGAAATCAAGACTGGCTACTTGGTCTGTGGAGTTCGCCCGTACATTCCCAGTCCTCTGCGCTGTTTCCGGTGCCAGAGGTACGGGCATTCACAACGATTCTGTAAGAGTTCCGCTCGTTGCGCTAATTGTGGCTCCGGTGAACATGACGGGGAAGGTTGCACTTCTGCGGCCTGCTGTGTTAACTGTGGTGAGGCCCATGCTGCTTACTCCCGCAACTGTGTGAAATGGAAGGACGAGATGGCGATCCAGCGCCTCAAGACCCTGGAAGGCCTCTCGTACCCTGTTGCCAAGGCCAGGTTGGGTATTCCCAACAACCGTCAGCGTACTTTTGCCGCAGTTGTTCAGTCTCAGCCACAACCCGTGCAGCCCTTTGTTCCGCGCCCTGTAGCTCTCGCCGCCCTTGCCAAGCGATCTACAGCTGACCAAGCGACTCAGGTGTTTTTCCCCGAGCTCCAGATTTTTCGAATACCTGATTCTGGGCCTTCTCTTTGCAGCCGACCGTCTCTTCCAGTTTCCAGCCGAAAGTCTGCACGTGCGGCAGACCCGGCCCTCAATCCGCAAAGGTGTGCAGTGTCCATCCAACTGTCGCGGTGCACCTGACCAACATTGCAACTGTCTCGGCCTCAGCGAGGTCCCCACCCTCAACCAACATTCTAGAGGAACATAGGGGAGAGGAGAGTGACAGTTCGTCCCCAGCCTCAACCAACATTGCAGAGGAGAGTGACAGTTCGTCCCCGCCCTCTGCCAGCATTGCAGAGGAGTGTGGGGGAGGAGAGTGACGGTTCGTCCCCCTCCTGGTGAATCATCCTTTGTGTAGTTGTGTTTACTGATGATCATTATATTAGTTAATTATTAAATACATAAATTTTTATATAACCCTAATTAACTAACGTGTCTTCACAGCTTTCATCATCCTCTTTTCCAACTTTTACCAAGCCTGTTTTCTCTTAATCCTTTTCCCCCGCTTTTAAACATCTGTAGCTGATAGTTCTTTGTCTGGCGCTCTTTGGCCAAACCTGGCCCTTGCGCCATTAAAATTAATCAACCAACCAACCAACCTGTTCGCGTTTCAGCTGAAAACAAGTGCCACGGAAGCCCGGCAAATGATATGTGCTGCGTAGGGTGAGGCTGCTGTGTCCTACAGTACGTATAAGAAGTGGTTTCAGCTGTTTAAGCAGGGAATGTTCGATCTTCGCGATGCAGAACGTCCGGGACAGCCACAGAAAGTTGACGATGAGGAACTGGAACAACTGTTGGACGCGGATCCCTGTCGCACACAGTCAGAGCTTGGCCAGGAACTCGGAGTATCACGGCAAGCCATTGCAAAGCGGCTGCCCAAGCTTGGAAGGATTCACAAGGAAGGCCGTTAGTTGTCCCACCAACTGACAGCTGCGAAGTCTAGGCGCAACGATGTTTTTGTGTCCTTGCTCTATATATTCAAGAAGAAGGATTTCCTCCACAAGATTTTGACCTGTGATGAGAAGTGGATTCTCTACGATAATCCTAAACGGCGCAAATCGTGGGTTTATCCAGTTCAGCCTACCACCAGTACCGCCAAACCGAATATTTATGTCAGGAAGTTTTTGCTGTGCACTGTAAAAATTTCACTGTAAATATTACGGTTTTAAACCGTTTTCCAGGGTGCCAACACAAAACCATAAAATCTATAGTTTTATGCAGTGTTGGGGCAAAGCTATAGCTTTGCTCCAACACTGCATTTAATGAAGAAAACAGGACAGAATTTGGCTGGAGCAAGTCACGGTCCAAATAATTACGAAAACACAAAAATTTGGCTGGAACGAATGTGTTGATTGTGTTGGAGCATAGGTGTAGCTTTGCTCCAAAACTGCATAAAACTGTAGATTTTACGGTTTTGCGTTGGTACCCTGGAAAACGGTTTAAAACCCTGAAATCTACAGTCAATTTTTTACAGTGTGCATATGGTGGGATCAGGGCGGTGTCGTACACTATGAGTTGCTCAAACCTGGTGAAACGGTCAATGCTGAGCGTTACTGTCAGCAACTCATTCGTGTGAGTGACGCAGTGGAGGCGAAGAGGCCATACTCCGGCAAAAGCAGAAGGTCGGTCTTGTTGCTTCAGGATAGCGCGTCGTCACACCGCGAAAACGATTTTAAACACGATCACTGACCTGGGATGGGAGATTTTGTCCCACCCGGCGTATTCTCCAGACTTCGCCCCGTTGGATTATCACCTCTTTTGCTCCCTGCAACATCACCTGAGTGATACACACTTCAGTTATGTCGAGGAGATCCACACAAGTATTGATGACTTTATCAACTCGAAACAGCCCTCTTTGTTTTCGCAGTGGCATTCGGCAGCCTCCTGACCGATGGCTCAGATGTATCCAACACGACGGGGATTATTTTCCTGATTAGGTACAAATTCAATTTTCTATAATTTGCTGTCAACTTGTTGTGCCTGTGGCCGAGAATAAAGCTGCACACCTAATCGATAACGACGCATCACATAGAGTTCGATGTGCAATGTTTTATTTTCGTTGAAAGAGAAATTTGCGAGTTGTTCATGAGACAAGTTACTTTAACTAAGCGCGAATGATCATGAACATTGTTAGGTGAACGATTCACATTTTTGCAATGACAAGGTAGCGTGCGATGATAAAACCGTTTTGATATTGAGTTCTGGGCAACGTATCTTGCTGTGCGGACATGTTTGTGGAAAGACAGTTTTGAAGTGTCGATGAAAGAAGAAGGGGTTTGAATATTTGTAAGTAACTTTGTATTCATTGAATCCTGGGCATTACTTGAAAATAAATGCTATGTAAAATTAAGTCTTCCAGTTACAAGGAACAAGTTGAAATAAATCTAGATTTTTGAATGTAGCAAATTCACTAAGCTAAACCTTACGAGCACTAAGTTTTAAGTGAAGTCAAACCTTTAAGAAAACCTTAACATCAGGTTCAAATATACAACCCAAAAATTCACTGCTTATTACGCACCTATTTATAAGAAATAAGGAGAGACAAGACTTGCAGTTGCTCTGGTAATACCACCAAAGTAGGAACAGAATGATTGGAATCTTTTCCGTTTGTTCTTTTTATATCTCCATCAGATTAGTTTAGCAAAACAAAGGTTTGTTGTATGGATTAAGAACTCGCTTATGTCTCATTTGGAATTCCTATCGCGAATGAATCTAAGGTTTGCGTTTATTTTTTCTATGCGGTTAGAAATTATAAGATTATTTTTCCTCTGCAGCTAGAAACCTTAAAGATCAGGTAATTCCTCGTCCTTAGATCAAAATACAAGTGTTGTACCGAAAGTAAAGGGAAAGTGGGCATACCTTTTTTATTAACTGACAGAGGTCATTTAAAAATGCACGTGTTAGCAGAGTAACTCTTCCTCTACAGTAACCCTTCTTCTTTATTACAGAAAAATAATGGATTCCAAGCAGAAGCAACGTGCTGGCATTGAGTTCCTGACGAAGGAAGGGTGCAGCCTGTCCGACATCCACAGAAAGCTACAGAATATATACAGAGATAACACCATTGATAAGAGCAATACGCACAGATGGATGAGGAAGTTTAAATAATGGGAAACTAGCATTGAAGACAAATCATGCAGTGGGAGACCATCATCTGCTATCACTGACACGAATCGTCAGCCATTGGATGAATCGATACGCGCGGAGAGACGAGTCACAATCCGTGAGCTTGTTTCACAACTGGACTTTAGTCACAATGCCATACAGAAGATGGTGAAAGACTTAGGGTATTGGAACGTGTATGCAAAGTAGGTACCTCGGCAGTTGACACCCGATTTGAAGGAGAGAAGATTGGAAGTCCGCTCTGATCTGCTGGAAGCGTTTGAAGACAATGAGGACACGCTTTTTCAGATCAGGTGACAGGGGATTAAACGTGGGCGTATATTTACGTTCCGGAAACGAAACATCAATCCATGGAATGGCATCACTCCTTTTCACCAAGGCCTAACAAGTTCAGCAGCCAGCGATCAGCACAGGAAGTCATGGTGACTGTTTCTTGAGAAGCTTAGAGAAGCCATAAGGAGGAAGAGAACAAAAAAGAATCTGAAAAGGATCCACAATCACCACGACAATGCGAGACCACACACGTCTTTGGCGATAAATCAGGCGATCAGCAAATCAGGATGGTTGGTGGTCTCCCATTAATCGTACAGCTCAGATCTGGTGCCCTCCGACTTCCAGCTGTTCGGTCCAATGAAGGACTGTCTCCGAGGACAAGGATTTGATGGCATAGATGTGGTGAAAGTGGCTGTGAAGAAATGGGTACAACTGTCCACACCACAGCTGAATTTTTTCAATGTGGATTCGAGAGTTAAGTTCAACGATGGCACAAATGCATCGCTTGTGATGGAGACTATGTTGAGTAGTACCTTTGTACAGAGAAAGACTTACTCTACCAACATGTGCAATTTGAACGACCTTTGTTAGTTAATAAAGCAGTTCTGCCGACTTTTGCATTACTTTTGGTACAACCCACGTATTTTAATACCCCACTGACAGTCCCGATCCACCAAATTATGCAGAGAATTAGATAACCGATAATTTCAAATAATGAAAAAAACTTCATTTAAGCTGCCTCGTCCTTTCTTAAAATATAATTAATTAAAACATGAAAAAATCAATACTTTTCGTTGTATTTACAAAAAGAGAACATGAAATCAAATTCTTCTTTCACCCAAGTAAAAATTCACGGAAAAGCGATGCTCACCTTTTAGTTAAGAGGGATAAAACTGTAGATGTCTTTCACCCTTGCATAGCCAAACGCATTTTTCCCCTTCTGTGAAATCATTCTAAGGGAGGCAATTAAAGCTAAGCCTTTTTTTTCGAATTGAAAAGATTTAAAATTTAAGATTTATTTTGGGATTCCTACTTTCTGCTTGACTAATTTCCACGCTGTACATAAGCTGCGTTCAGAAAACGGAAACACGCAGTGCTTTTAAATTTTACTCGGCTCTCTAGCGCATTCCGAAGGCATTTTCTATCTCTCTTTGGAGTGTGAGAAAGGTATTCCTCGAAACGTGTGGCCACTGACTGCCTAACACTCCCAGCCTTATTTTAGAAACACGTAATAAGTGTTGGATGATTTCCGTGATTCTTTCGGAATTGAACTGAATGTTAATGGTTCTGATTTCTTTAATTTTCATCGCAGCGTTAATGGCTTTTGAGTTCGTCTGCCCTTTAAGAAACAAATTTGTATCCAACGACCTTTCAGTGCCTGCATTAAGTCCGTCTTCTTCGAGAACCGGTTCGACCCGCCTTGCCCTACAGCTACATCAGTCGACTGAGAGCAGACGCATTTTCTCTGATTTGAACTCGACAGCTTTGCAGGAAGCGCGCTTGACAGTCGCCAAAAGAGTTATGATTATTAGATTTTCTGTTGCGTGACTTTCTGTTGCTGATGTCCCAGAATGTAATTCAAATACTCCCAGGTGGTCCGATTTTTACTGCTTTCATTTACTATGCAACGTAATAAAATCATTGTTCTCGCTGCAAAATTTCAGAGAATTCGCGCAATCGAATAAATATTGACAAATGTCATGATAATTAATAGTTATTTAATTTCCCAACCAGATGATAATTCACAGATCATTATCTTCCTGCAGGAGATAATTTCAGAGAAATCTTCTGGGAAAACTTGAAATTATATTTCTGGAACGGAAATTGATTTCGTATATCACTTCTGAATAACGAGTCAGTGTAACTTAATATGCCGTCATAAAAAATGCAAAAGTTGTACAAAAAAAGGAAAAAAATACATATTGAAAAATTAAGGATTTATTCTCAGTGTGAAAGGACACACACATCATAATTAGATTAGAACAGATATTGTGTTTGATATTTGGACGCTTATTTCTGTAGAAACGTGTTTTACAAAGTTGATGCGCCAAATTTTGATTTCTTTCTTCTTATTCTGAACACCAGAACATCAGTTTTTTTAGCACGTCTTCAGTAAAAATAAAAGATCGTGCTTATGTTATCAGTTTGTTCGTCCGTCAGTCCGTATGTGGACATCATATCTCTTCAACTGTTAGTCCGATTTGAAAAAAAAATAGTTTTGCATTGGGAAGCTCGTAATATGCGAATGATTCTTCACTTCATTTTGTTTTACGATACGATTTCGCTGCTAGAGGGCGTAAATGCAGATGATATCGAATTGAAAATGCATTTTATTCCATATATTTATTTCTAAAGATTCGATTGAAAAAATCCTTTTACCTTTCAATTCCATTTATGTCGAAGAGTATTTTAGGTATAGATACTTTTTCGAGTTACGCATAGAATTTCCGTTAGGGGGCGTAAAATTAAATTGCGTTTTCCACGATATCTGTACTTCTAAAACTCCTCTTTTAAAATTTGTTTCCTTCAGCGGATACAGCTCCTGATGAGAAATATTTTGCATATAATTTCTAATTTTTTGTTAAAGACTGGTTCGGCCACCAGGGGGCGTAAATGGTAATTTCTGCTTCAGATATATTTGCAACAAAATCTGAGCTTTTAAAGTATTGATTGAAGAAATTCTTTCATGGACCGATGCTACTCACGTCGGTAAACCTTTTCGAACAGTTTCTTCTTAAAACGTTGCATGGTTTCTCCGCCAAGGGGCGTAGATGCATATCTCATTTTTGTCAATATATCTTCTTCTAATTGTCCGATTGTAAAAATTCCATCTATATTGAATATAGTTTCCGGTGAGACATGTTTTTCATATAATTCAAAATTTTCAAGTAATTCATGGACTTTCCGTTAGGGGGTGCAAAGATAAATTGCTTTTACCCCAATATCTCTGTTTCTAAAACTCCGATTATAAAAAAAAATCTGCAGGGGATACAGCTCGAGATGGGAAATCTTTTGGAAATAATTTATAATTTTTGGTAAAAAATTGTTTGGCCACCAGGGGGCGTAAGTGTTAATTTCTGCTTTTGATGTATTTGAAGCAAAATCTCAGCTTCTAAAATCTCGATTGAAAAAAAATTCGCTTGTGGACTGGTACAACTCATGTCGATAAACGTTTTGAGAATACCTTCTCCTTAAAATAATGCATGTGTTTCCAGCCAGAAGACGTAGATTCATATCTGATATTTGTCGATATCTCTGCTTCTAAGAGACAGATCTAAAAAAATATTTCTTTGTTGGAGAGCGTTTCCGCTGCGAAATGTTTCTCATATAATTTTACTTTTTTCTTAAAACACAAGTCTGCCACCAGACGGCGTAAGTTCACGATTCCGTTACAGCAATATCTGCGGTTTTAAAAACCCGATTGAAAAACTGTTTTCTTCGGCCAGATAGTACTTTTCTCCATACCGGTTCCATTAACTTTGAATTGCTTTGGTAAATTTAATTCGCGTCAGAACGGATTCAAAACACGTGGTCAATACCTTGAAAATTCGTTGTTGTTTTTTTTGTTTTTTTTTTTTTGTTTTCACTTAGGTAAGTTTTCATTGACTGCCATTAACCGGATGAAGACCTTTTATGCTGTCTTTTCTTTCCTGCTGAAGTCTGGGAATAGGGTTGGAAAGCGATCTCGACTTTTTGAAAATTAAAAAAATGTTATGTTGCGAAAAAGCTACAGACGGTCACACGCGGGAGCAGGAGGTAAAAATGTAGCTTCTGAGTTCAAGTGAAAGTAAATATTCAGTGCATAATACGTTATCTCAAACTCCCTTTCCAGCAAAGGTCAATTGCTTGGGTCTGTCAGTACGTTTTGCTGGTTGGGAGGTATCTTATGCTTGCCAGTACGTTTTGCTGGTTGGGGAGCACCTTAGGTCTCCCAGTACGTTTTGCTAGTTGGGGGCATCTTAGGTTTGCCAGTACGTTTTGCTGGTTGGGGAGCACCTTATATCTGCCAGTACGTTTTGCTGGTTGGGAGCACCTTAGGTCTGCCAGTAGGTTTTGATGATTGGGGAGGCACCTTAGGTCTGCCAGTACGTTTTGCTGGTTAGGGACATATTATGTCTGCCGGTACGTATTGCTGGTTAGGGAGCACCTTAGGTCTGCCAGTACATTTTGCTAGTTGGGGGGCACCTTAGGTCTGCCAGTACGTTTTGCTGGTTGGGGAGCATCTTCGGTTTGCCAGTACGTTTTGCTGGTTGGGGAGCATCTGAGGTTAGCCAGCACGTTTGGCTGGTTGGGGGCATCTTATGTCTGCCAATACGTTTTGCTGGTTGGGTAGCACCTTAGGTCTGCCAGTACGTTTTGCTGGTTGGGGAGCACCTTAGATTTGCCAGTACATTTTGCTAGTTGGGGGCACTTTAGGTCTGCCAGTACGTTTTGCTGGTTGGGGAGCGCCTTAGGTCTGCCAGTACGTTTTGCTGGTTGGGGGCATCTTGTGTCTGCCAATACGTTTTGCTGGTTAGGGAGCACCTTAGGTCTGCCAGTACGTTTTGCCGGTTGGGGGACACCTTAAGCCTGTCAGTGCTGGTTCGAGGGCCCCTTAGGTCTGCTGGTGATGCACTACATTCAGCAAATTTGACTAAAGAATGATTAACCGATTTTGATCTCTTTTATCTAAGCACCATTGATGTGGCAACCTAAATTCATACTTGTGTCAATCTCTGTGTGTTCATGTGGTGAAGTCAGGCCGTCAAGTACGTGATCTGGGAGAGTAGTAGTTTCCTTTAACATCATTCCAACATTGTAATGCCGAGGACGGCTTGCTTACTGTGATTCCGGAAGAGCATCTAGGGAATTTTGTCTGTATAGTGTTTATATAGACGGCACCGGCAGGGAGTATCGGTTAGCCAGTACGAAGGCCATGTAATGAGGAACGGAAATTAAGTTTCGCAGTTTAAACAGAAATGACTATCATCACAAAGAAAGTTGGAACCAGTATGTCTAAAACCGCATGCATTGTTGGCTGTTCAAGGGCCGTCGTAGTGGTTTGGCTGGAATAACCCGAAGAGGGACCAGCACATACATCCTACGTTCCAGAAAGGGAGGGGCCACTACTGCTTGACAATTAAGGTGAACGCCTGATGGCATGTGCTGTCCGGGAAAACAGACGGATCACAATCTTTCAATTAAAATCAGGCTCTCACCAGAGCCAATAGAGAAACATTTTCGATCATTCAATCCAGTGTACTCTCTTGCTGATTAGCCTAAGAAGTCGGTGCCCCGTTCATGGGCTTGTACTGACCGACGGTTATCGACATCGCCGTCTGCAGTGAGCACGAAAGCAAGAAGACTGGACTTTTGCGTTAATGGAAAAGAGTCTCCTGATCGGAAGAGTCCAGGTTCCAGCTCCCATGCAGATAGAAGGGCTCGTATACGAATAGCTGCATTTAGACTACACGTTTAGAAGAAAACAGCCCGGCAGCTGCGATATGGTGCAATGAGGATTGTTTGCTTGGACATCATAGGATTTCCTTGAACAACATATCCTCAGTAGAGACACCGTTTCGGACCAAGTGCTGATCTACATGATGACCGTGCTTCTGGATGACATTTGAATTTATCAGCAAACAACGCTCCATGTCACAAGACAGACGTTACACGGGGACACTTCGGTGATCATGGCCAAGCGCTTTGGGTATTCCCCTAGGGGCCAAATTTCCCCGGCCGCCCCGGTGGCGCAGTGGTCTAAGGCGCTGGCCTATGATTATTCGTCCGTAAGGGGTCCGGGTTCGAATCCCGGTCAGGCATGGATGTTGTGTTTGTCTTACGGCACTGGCTCTCTCCCTTCCCTGGAGCCAATGACCCTAAATTAGGGACGGGCGACTGCTTATAGCCCATTGAGTTGCTCACGGTGGTCGTTAAACCTCCAACCAAAAAAAGAAAAAAAAAATTTCCCCGAAGTGAATCCCATCAGACATTCGCGAGATGCAGTAGGTACCAGCTTTCGCCTGTCCATGCGGGTGCTTTACTTTATCCACGACACAGGGGTGTCATTCTTCTCAAATGGTGTCGCCTTTCACTATCTGTTGGGCTATGTCACGCCAGATTTAAGCTATTACCACTGTTTAAAAGAAGCCCAACACTTTACCACGTAGGCGGTAATATGTTCGTTTACCAGTGTTCGACATAACTATTTGACCGAAGAAAAATACAGTTTACCTTTCTCAAAACACGCTATATAAAAATGTGGCTTTTTAATAAATTTTTCAGAGCTGAATAAGTTACAAATGATTAATTTTATGCCGGTACATGTATTATTATATGTAATAATCCACACCATTTCAGTTTAGGAGTTACGAAAAATCAAAAGTGTAAGAGTTTAAATCTCTAGTGTCTGAAAGGAGTTTAATTCTCTCTGAAAGTCACGAAAAAAGTAAAAGATTTTTTCCGAATAATTTTTTAACTTTAAAACTATCGCTTCTGTTTGTCACACCAGAAACAGCCAATCAATCTTCGCATCGAGAAGACTGTGAAAAATTTCAGAATGATTGAGCAGTTATATCATTTTAAATTTATTAGCCAAGCGTTCACCAGGTAAGGTCATCGACACTCTCCGAAACGAAGTTGAAAATTTGTTGACGAAGACCGAGCTACGAGAGGGATATTCGCTAAATACTAAAAGAATTTACTGGAGAAAATTAAAGAAATGCAGTGATTTCAGACAAATGTTGTCATTATGATTTTGTTCATAAATCATACTCGATAGAACGATGTTACCGTTTTATCTCTTATCGCAAGGATATCTACCTTATATTTTTTGAAAAATTTCATGTCACAAGATGAAAATCTTATAGTGAAACCAGGTGAACACTTACGGAAAAGTGAAACATGCAATGAATTCATACAATTGTAATTAGTTGTCTAAATGTGTGAAACGGATTCATTTCCCTATCTAATTGAAACAGAGAGAAAAGTATTTTACTTATTTAAGTTGTCACAGTGCTTTCTTTTAATAATGTCCTCAATTTTCTGCATTTGTTACATTCTTTTAATGGCCTTTGTTAGTTGAAAACTTTCCAGCTTTGATTTTATCGAACCTACGGGATTCGTATCGTAGGAGCACAATATTGTTTCATTGTATTTTTAACATTTTGTGTTGAATTTCAGTGCAAGTAACGATGAAATAATGGCGTTTAAGCATCCCTTCTTAATTTTCAGAATATGAACAGTTCATTCTCATGGGAAAACAGAATACTTACCTCCATTACAGCTGAGCATCATTTAAGTGAATATTGCTGCACCTCTTGACCGTGAAGAATGTTTAAAATGTTTGACAACTAATTTTGACACAATGATGAAAAAAAAAAAAAAAAACTACTGCCACTAGATCAAATACAGACACATCAGCACTCAAATGAGAACTCAATTTTTTTGCACAGAAGTTCACTATTTAATTTCCTATAACCATGAGTGCACATTATAAGACCCTTTGCGCAACACCTGAAAACTATGAAAGTTTTACTAAGGCTTAGACTGTTTTAATTTTGTCCATCTGCGTTAGATAAAGTAACTTCTTTATTAGATCGATATAAACTAATACACATAAATGTCATCAAAATCTGCGTAACAAATAACATCCACATATGTGCAGTAAAATTACTAAAATAACCATAAACAACTTTCAATCAAAGGACAAATTTCGGCGCATATGCTTTTCCGAAATTTCAGTTCGTTGGGAAAGAACGTAGTTTACAAGAAAACACTCATGACGCGCTGGTGAGCTTCTAGATATCTGTGGTTACTGCGAGTTAACTTACTCCCACAGCCCAAAATTCGCCATAAACTAAAGATCAGTGTTTTATCTGTGATTAACATCGGTTTTTATGAGAATTTTTCCGAGACTCACTTATTAACGTGGAAAGAGCGATGATTTCTGTTTGGTTTTCCTGATCCACGTCGAGTGTTTGAATTAATTATCCATTCCTCATTCGTCCGAAAAGGGTGCGGGTTCGAATCCCGGTGAGGCATGTATGTTGTGTTTGTCTTACGGCCCTTCCCTGTAACCAGTAACCCTAAATTAGGGACGGGTGCCTGCTTATAGCCCATTAAGGTGCTCACGGTGGTCGTTAATCCTTCAATTTAAAAAAACATCCATTCGCCTCCCAGTTATTTGTTCAGTTGCTGCTTTCCATCTTTGGTGAATCCCCAACACTGTGCTAGGCTCCATTAAGCAACCTGCCATGTAGTTTGGCAGTTAATCACATGTGAGTCTGGAGAATTCGAGGCAGCTGTGGTGCAGTGCTAGCATGTCCGGCGCGTAACTGGAAGACCCTGGGTACGATTCCAGGTGGCGGCCGATGAGAATTTTTCCGAGACTCACTTGTTAACGTGGAAAGAGCGATGATTTCTGTTTGGTGTTCCTGATCCACGTCGAATGTTTGAATGAATTAATAAAACATCGGTTGTCGAAAGCGCTTTAACACTGGGCATTACGAGCTCTGATCAAGAAACCTTTTCCTCAAAGAGCGCATGCGTCTCGTCGCCTACACTTTTATAACAACGACCTCTCATCTTCGCTGCTGCTCCAAAATCTAGGCTATAGCGATAAAAATGCAAAACCTCGCACATCTTTTTCCAATTCTAAAAACATCAGAAACTCGAGGTGTGAAAAGTACGTCTCGTGATCGCACTTTTTGTTACCTTTATATTTTTTCGCCATCAAAACAGAGTCACTGCTGACCAAAAACATAAACAGGGTTCTTCTGCTCAGGAATATACTAAATAATGTGATACTAAACGGCGCTATTTTTCTCGTCACAAAAGCGTAAGACAAAAGGTTCTGACATTCTTTGATGTGATACTAACAAAATTCAGAATAAGAGATGAGAATAAAGTTCTTAACATCTGTCCAATAACCTCTCTGCCTTTATCTATACGTTATAACATTGTATGTATAGATGTACAATGCATTACATTCTGTATGCGTTATATATGTACGCGTACGCATATTGTCGGAAATAGTAAATCTCCGCAGTGCTTCACAGCCCGCTCAAAAAAGGAAAGCAAAAAAAAAAAAAAATAACATTCACAATCATGCAAAGCAGCGACGTTGACGTATCACGTCACGAACCGTCATCAAGCCGCTATAAAAACGAACCGTCTTCGTATAGAGGCGGAGTATAGCCAGAAGTATATCTCGGTGACCTGTGGAGTATGACCTGGAGAGTCCGAGTGAGATGTCGACAAAGTTTCATGTCGTTGGAGTTTAAAGGAATTATGAAGCAACTACGAGGATCTGCTATGGATAAGCCTCAAGTGATGACACAGTGCATACTGCCCTTTTTTATGGATTATGACGACGGATCCAGCTCAAGTGTCCAGCGGAGTTTTCCCGATGTCTCTAAGAACAGTAAGCCTAAAGTCTCTTTTCAACAAAGTTGAATTTGAACTCTTTCTGATAGTGTGTTGTATAATATGTTTTATCAGTCAGTTCAACTGAACGTCCTTCTTATTTTGAACACGGTAACAGAAGTGTATAGCTTAGGTCAACGGTGTATACGTTATGTTCATTTCACCTTCAGATAAAGTTAATTTTTGTTCTCATTAATGCTTCGTCATATTTAGCAGCTTGTGTTAAAATTTACTTAGTCAGCATTCCTTTATTGCTAAAAGCAACTGCGCCCTTCAAACAACACATATGTGATATTCTATGGAAAAATATTGCAATAATCAATTTCGCTTTCCATTTTACCGGTTTTATACAAGATATCAGATTTTGGAGAGCTCTATTTAAAATGAAAATATGCCGCTATTTATATAGAAACAAGATTGCGTTTAGCTGAAAAACTTTCTTGCTTCACTAATCTGCCAGTACCGCAAAGTAAAATAGATAAGAATATTGTATTGTACGTAATCAACTTTGATTTCTGACTGACCATCTTTGTCTTAACGTAATTCTGTAGGGCTGACAAGATTGATTATTTCCTTTGTCAAATCCCAATGAATCTTACTGTATTCATTAATAACAGTCGCCGAGTAATTAAAGTCTGACACTTGTTCTAGCATCTGTCTCCCAGTAACAATATGTTTTTGTGAGAAGTTGAAAATTCGGACCTTCGGTCATTTGTCTTAGTACCGCTAATGGCGAACAAAATGGCTTCACCCTATTACTCTCGAATGCTTCCGACGCTTCGCATTTAGAATTTTCGAAAAAGTTTAGTAACTCCGTTTGTTCTCAATTCTTGATGCACCGCCTCTTCATTTCCTTCATGCATAATAAAGAAAAAAGAGTCAAAGTTAGCGTACCCAAGCATGACAATTGGAAGTATATATCTTCCGAACACGGTGTTCTGAAAGCGGTGAGCCATCAATTTTAATAAGTAATGTAATAATAGATGAAAGAATAAAAACAGAAAAGCAGCAACACGTTTCCAGGAGTTGAAGAGCCCATGGGAGTGTTAAATGATCGGCTACCATCCTGTATTTATTGTTTCTCGATCATAGATCATGACGATCGGCGAGTTGCAATTCCTCAAGGAGGCAATTATTTTCACCCCGTATCCCACTTATTGGGACCAGTTGGTTCTTTCACCATGGGCTCCCGAGATACCAAGTACTTTGTTGCGTTGACAGATTGAAATAGCAGCCTTTCTACAGACAGACACACACACATGCAGAGAGAGAGAGAGCGGGTGAGAGAGAGGGTGAGAGAGCATTGGAAGTTATTATTGTTCTTTGTTCTATCGCTTCCTTCCTTTCCTTCCCTCCAAGCGTTTATTCATCCCTTCCTCACGTTCATTTTCTCCAGCGAGATATCTATGATCGATGAAGCAAGCAAGAAAAAATTGCACATTGTGTTTAATTTGATGTATTGCGATCAAATGATTGCAGAATATTGACTTTTGAGGCGCCCAAAACAAACTAACATGCATTTCTTTGACTTCTCAAACTACTTTTAGGCACGAAGGAGGGAACAGCAAATTTTAACATTTTTTTTCGAATTTGAGGGCTTAACGACCACTGTGAGCAATTTTATGGGCAATAAGCAGTCTCCTGTGCCTAATTTAGGGCCACTGGTTGTAGGACAGAGAAAGAGCCAGTGCCATAATACAAACACAACAACCTCCACGGGATTCGAACCCAGGCTAATGGTCAGGAACCAGTGCTTAGATCACTGCACCGCTTTTGACATTTTCTATGATATTATGCACATTTACTTACATTTTCTATGATATTATGCACATTTACTTACATTTTCTATGATAATATGCACATTTACTCAAAACGATTCTAAATTAACTTGGAAACATTTAAACAGATTACTGGGTAAATCTTCTGGTTCAATTAAACTACAATACCTAACTAATTTAACCCAAAAATTACATCCAAACGGGATATAGTTAATGAAATCAATAATCACTTTATATTAGCTCCGCAAATTCTTAAACAGCAAGTTTTACTTACAAATTCTCAATATCATCAGTACTTTCAGAATTCACAACAATCAAACACGTTTCACTTACTTAAAATTACACGATCTGAACTTTTACACTTGTTGTTGCAAATTAATGTCAATAACGGACCTGGATATGATGAAATTTCACCATTGGTTATTAAACATGAGGCTCATATTATTGTGGAGTCACTTTTGTTGATCTACAATTCTATATTTACTACAGGCATATTCCCAGATGCTCTAAAAATGAATAAAATCACTCCTAAATACAAGAAAGTTTCGGTAAACGAAGCAAATAATTATCAGCCAATTGCAAATTTGACTATATTTGCTAAATTGCTAGAAAAAATAATGTACATTACATAACTTTCCTTTTTACAAAAATACAACATATTTAACAAAAATCAATTTGGCTTTCTCCAAATAAATCAACAGAGCTTGCAATTTCATTTACACATAACGGAATCCAACAAAGTGCTATAAAAATCAATCAACAATTGCAATTTTCTTAGATTTATCTAAGGCTTTTGAAACGCTAAACCATGATATTTTACTAACCAAATTATTAGGTGCATTTCACCAGCCCCCCACCACGGAATTTTTTAATTTTTCTGACACCATTCGTTTGTACCACGTATGAACCGGAATGAACTCGGTTTTTTTCGTTTGAACCGCAAAAGTTTTGGAGATATTTAAAAAACAAAGTGGGGGCTGGTGAAACGATAGCCCCCCCACCATGGAATTTTTAAATTTTTTTTGCACCATTCGTTTGTACCACGTATGAACCGGAATGAACTCAATTTTTTTCGTTTGAACCGCAATAGTTTTTGAGTTATTTAAAAAACAAAGTGGGGGGCTGGTGAAATGGTACCCCCAAAAAATAGATCTTTCAAATTTCAGCATAGCCATTCGTTAATAAATCGTATGAACCGGAATGAACTCCATTTTCATCGTTTGAACCACAATAGTTTTTGAGATATTTAACAAATAATATTGAGAATTTGCATATAATTATAGGAGGCCGACCATTTCACCAGCCCCCACCATGGAAATTCAAAATTTCGAAATAGCCATTCGTTAGTAAATCGTATGAACCGGAATGAACTCCATTTCTATCGTTTGAACCGCAATAGTTTTTGAGATATTTAACAAATAATATTCAGAATTTGCATATATACAGAAAGACCGACCATTTCACCAGCCCCCCACCATGGAAATTCAAAATTTCAAAATAGGCATTCGTTAGCAAATCGTGTGAACTGAAAAGAACTCCATTTTCATCGTTTGAACCGCAATAGTTTTTGAGATATTTTATAAATAATAGAATTTACATATACGCACAGAGACCGCCCATTTCACCAGCAACCCACCCCCATGGAAATTCAAAATTTCAAAAAAGCCATTCGTTAGCAAATCGTATGAACCGAAAAGAAATCCATTTTCATCGTTTGAACCGCAATAGTTTTTGAGATATTTAAAAAATAATGTTACAGGCCTATCATTTAACCCCCCCCCCCTCATCATGGAAATTCAAAATTCCGAAATAGCCATTCGTTAGTAAATCGTATGAACAGGAATGAACTCAATTTTTATCGTTTGAACCGCAATAGTTTTTGAGATATTTAAAAAATAATATTGCGAATTTGCATATATACAGAGAGACCGACCATTTCACCAGCCCCCCACCATGGAAATTCAAAATTTCAAAATAGCCATTCGTTAGCAAATCGTATGAACCGAAAAGAACTCCATTTTCATCGTTTGAACCGCAATAATTTTTGAGATATTTAAAAAAGAATGTTACAGGCCATTTCATCCCCCTCCCCTCATCATAAAAATTTGAAATTCCGAAATAGCCATTCGTTAGTAAATCGTATGAACAGAAATGAACTCCATTTTTATCGTTTGAACCACAATAGTTTTTGAGATATTTAAAATATAATATTGCGAATTTGCATATATACAGAGAGACCGACCATTTCACCAGCCCCCCCCCCCCCATGGAAATTCAAAATTTCAAAATAGCCATTCGTTAGCAAATCGTATGAACCGAAAAGAACTCCATTTTCATCGTTTGAACCGCAATAATTTTTGAGATATTTAAAAAAGAATGTTACAGGCCATTTCATCCCCCTCCCCCCTCATCATGGAAATTTAAAATTCCGAAATAGCCATTCGTTAGTAAATCGTATGAACTGAAAAGAATTTAATTTTCATGGTTTGAACCGCAATAATTTTTGAGATATTTAAAAAAGAATGTTACAGGCCATTTCATCCCCCTCCCCCTCATCATGGAAATTTAAAATTCCGAAATAGCCATTCGTTAGTAAATCGTATGAACAGGAATGAGCTCCATTTTTATCCTTTGAACCGCAATAGTTTTTGAGATATTTAGAAAATAATATTGAGATTTTGCATACATACAGAGAGACCGACCATTTCACCAGCCTCCCCACCATGGAAATTCAAAATTTCAAAATAGCCATTCGTTAGCTAATCGTATAAACCGAAAAGAACTCCATTTTCATCGTTTGAACCGCAATAGTTTTTGAGATATTTAACAAATAATGTTACAGGCCTACCATTTCACCCCCCCCCTCATCATGGAAATTCAAAATTCCGAAATAGCCGTTTGTTAGTAAATCGTATGAACAGGAATGAACTCAATTTTTATCGTTTGAACCGCAACAGTTTTTTTTATTGGAGATTTAACGACCACCGTGAGCAACTCAATGGGCTATAAGCAGTCGCCCGTCCCTAATTCAGGGTCACTGGTTCCAGGGAAGGGAGAGAGCCAGTGCCGTTAAACAAACACAACATTCATGCCTCACCGGGATTCGAACCCGGACCCTGTTCGAACGAATGATCAGAGTCCGTCGCTTAGACCACTGCGTCACCGGAGCGGCCAACAGTTTTTGATTGATTTAAAAAAAAAAAAAAGTTTGAGAAAATTGGGGGACGACCATTGCACACACCCCCATGGAAAAATTCAAAATTTCAAAATAGCCATTCGTTAGCAAATCGTATGAACCGAAAAGAACTCCATTTTCATCGTTTGAACCGCAATAGTTTTTGAGATATTTAAAAAAGAATGTCACAGGCCTACACCATTAACCCCCCTTCATCATGGAAATTCAAAATTCCGAAATACCCATTCGTTAGTAAATCGTATGAACAGGAATGAACTCCATTTTTTTCGTTTGAACCGCAATAGTTTTTGAAATATTTAAAAAATAATATTGAGAATTTGCATATATACAGAAAGACCGACCATTTCACCAGCCCCCCCCCCCCATGGAAATCCAAAATTTCAAAATAGGCATTCGTTAGCAAATCCTATGAACTGAAAAGAACTCCATTTTTATCGTTTGAACCGCAATAGTTTTTGAGATATTTAAAAAAGAATGTTACAGGCCTACCATTTCACCCCCCTCATCATGGAAATTCAGAATTCCGACATAGCCATTCGTCAGTAACTCGTATGAACAGGAATGAACTCCATTTTTATCGTTTGAACCGCAATAGTTTTTGAAATATTTAAAAAATAATATTGAGAATTTGCATATATACAGAGAGACCGACCATTTTACCACCCCCCCCCCACCATGGAAATTCAAAATTTCAAAATAGCCATTCGTTAGCAAATCGTATGAACCGAGGGGAAATCCATTTTCATCGTTTGAACTGCAACAGTTTTTGAGAAAAAAATAACAATATTGAGAACTTATGTATATATATATTCCAGACCGACCATCACCCCCCCCCCTCTCACCATGTAAATTCATTAAAAATTTCAAGATAGTCATTCGTTAGCAAATGGTGTAAACCGGAATAAACGCCATTTTCATAGTTTGAATAGCAATAGTTTTGGAGATGTTTAAAAAAGAATGTTAGTAGCCCACGATTTCACCTGCCTCTTCCCCCCGCCCACCCCAACCTGGACATTTCCCATTACAGGATAGCTATTCGTTAGCATGGTGTGAATCAGAAAGACCTCCTTCTTCATCGTTCGAATCTTGATAGTTTTTGAGATATTTGTAATAAGGGTAATGGAGAATAATGAAGAAGTAATTTGTTTTGCACAAAGTCTTTCATTCGTTCCTGACATTAGCTGAAAGAACTCCCCGTTTCTAGCTTTGAACCAAAGCAGTTGAAAAGACATTCCAAAAACAACGTGACGTTGCTTTATTAGGTATCGAGGACTAGTACACAGGAGAACGGAAAATAAATGGCATGATAAAACAATAAGAATAACGGTACTGGACGAGCAGCATAAAGCAGTCTGTAAAAGCCAATCAGGACATACAAAGATAAACGAAGCTGAACGAGCAGCACAAGGCAATCTGTGATAGGCGAAGCACACTGGAACAGTCACTGAGCAGAAGGAACGACGGACATGGAGATGGAGAATACATCGAACTGGAGGCTGCTTTTCATGCTCCGGGGCGCAGCATGAAAAGCAGAAAACGAGGTGCAACAGATAACACTTGCAAAGATGGCATGGTGTAGGTAACAGTATGGGACAATCAATTAGCATGAGGCAAAGCAATAACGGTAAGTATCTGACGAGATGAGTCACACTGGATGAGCAAGTAACGTAGCACAACAGTAGAAGGTATGCTGAGGCACATGGCATGACATAAGACAAATACTCGACGAGACAGGAAAAACACCTGAAAAAACTAACTGGGTGCGAACAGCAACATAGGGCAATCCAGGACAGTGACGAAAGGTATAAGAGAAGAATCGCGCATAACAATGCACACGGGAAGAAGCTCTGTGAACAAAACGATGTGACGGGTTCACGGAAGTAGGCACCGGGCGGATGTTTGAAAGAACCGAGATGTGGAGAAAACATGGCGGTACATAGGATACAACGGAAAGAAAAAGGTTGGGTACAACGCATACCAGAAACATGCAAAGGAGTAAGACGGAACAGCAGCAAGGCAAAGACGGCAGGAAGCGAAACATCATGCAAGTGCAGACAGAAACTAATCGGTCAGAACCAGATCAATGAGGCGATTTTGAGTATCACCAAGGTAGCAATTAAGAAAACTTTAATAACGAAATATCTCAGGGGTAAGATCTCGTGAGGTCAACGAAAACTTGGAGGAAGCAGCGAATATCCTCGATCATATTCGAGTAATCAGCTGGATCATGGGAGTCAAGAAGGGGATCCAAACCAGCGTCACAAGAAGAGGCAAAGAACAAGGGTTGGCAGCATCTGGGAAGAGAATCTTCGAATACCCAGGGACAGCTTGGAGGCGAGCGACAATTGCAGTGGAAACGGAGGGAGTACCAATAAGGTCGGCGTAAGCAGCAACAGTAGAATTAGGAGCGGAACCTGAAGAACGATGAAGAGAAGGCTGAGCGACCGCGGTTCGCTTAGTACGAGTCTCTCGATTAGAGCGACGACGGCACTTCTTATTAGAAGCAATACCAACAGGGACGTGGTGAAGAAGGAGTAACCGACAGCAAGTGAGAAGTCTGACAAGGAAGATCTGGATCATGTGCGCATAACGCAAGCAAAGAGGCAACTGATGGGGCAACAGGAGCTGGTGAAGGTAAGGCTTCACACAAATCCAGAAGAGTAGCTGTGCTGGAAAGCGGGGACCGATCACGGGACCAGAAATCGAAAGGCAGGCAACAATACTAGAGGCATCAGAAGAGCTCGGAGAAGGTGAAACGGGCGGAGAGCACACCGGAGTACTGGAACGGCTGAAGAAAGGATGAGCGTCTGAGGGTGGCGAAGCTGACGTACACAGCGAAGATGATGGAGCAGAGAATCCCGGGGTTGGGATTGACGAGGTGACGTGCGAAAACAAAGAAGGCAGCACCTGAACAGGCGGAGAAAGGTTGGCAACGGGATGTGACAAAGCACAGACAACAGACGACGAAGAAGAAAGCAAGACAGACGAAGGCACCGAAGCAGGAGCAGTAGATCCAGATGTATCCACAAGAGGCAACGCTAGTGGAGAAGGAAAAAGACCTGCAGAGGAAGGCAACGACAATCGAGATGGAGACTAAGAAGGTGGAAGCGAAACAAGCGCAGGCGTGGTGACCGGAAGTGAAGAAGGGGGTTCTGTGATGGGCACTTGAGCAGCCGTTGAGGAAGAACAAGAAGAGGTGAGCGGACACTGCAAGCGATGATGACCAGGCGTTTTACATGAGAAGCAATGATACGCAGTGAACACGTTTATAACGACGTTGTGATGAACACAAAGCACCTGGAAAACAGTGGGGCAGGAAGTAATGGAGTCCATATCAGGGAAGAGAACTAAGGCTTGGCGTCGGAAGCCTAAATAAGGACGATCACCTTGATCGGCGGGGAGCGTGCGAATAACACAAACAATGCGCCCACACCGAGAAAGAAATGCATGTAAAACCGTCGTCGGGGCTGACGTTCGCAAACGGAGGACTTTGCTATGACATTTGTTACAGTTCAAACTGTGGTTACGAAGATACTGCAATATCGGAAAGTATGTTTACAATTAATCCCGCGGATGCTGACTGACCACCATAAGGAAGAATGTATGGGTTGGAGTTTGAACCACTTGCTGCGTTACAAAGCAGAGGGTGATGCATTTATATCGCGCATAGTGGCAGGTGACGAATTGCGGTGCCACGGCTTTGAGCCATCCAGCAAACCAGCGAGCATGCAATGGAAACATCCCGGATCACCAAAATACATAAAATTCAAGTCACAGGACTCCGTCGGGGAGGTTATGCTGAAGGGCTTTTGTTGGTGGACTTTAAAGAGCCTCACGTGAACAGCAATGCCAACCACTACATCGACACAGTGGACAAGCTGCATAAAGCAATCAAGAATGGGTGACCTGGCAGGCTTTCGCGTGGTGTGATTCTGTTGCACACATTATGCAGGATGCGTTAGCACGGAAAGGGTGAAAGGTTCTGCACCACCCAGCCTATAGCCCGGATCTGACAACATGTAACTTTCATGTTGGCATATCCAAATGATTCAAGGAGAAACTAAAGTTCCTTTTTCCAGACGGTATGCGTCGTCTTTCCCAGCGATGGGATGCGTCGTCTTTCCAAGCAATGGGATGCGTGTTAATTCTGCCACACCTGCGGATGTAACTCTTCGTTCGTTTATATGTATATATATATATATATATATATATATATATATATATATATATATATGTGGAATGTAAGGTCCGGTGATGCGTAACATCACAGCCTCTCCTTGACAAATGTCAACCCCGCCTTCTCGTGGTGCATCCTGTTCCCACTAAAGGGGCTCTGACGACCGCCAATAGCGGTATAACTATACCATCGGGATTAGAGGAAATGCTATCCCACACTCACCAACCCGCTTGGCCAGCGTGGTGAGTTATGGCCAAACCCCTCCAAAATGACTCTACAACTTAAATCTTGGCCCTCAGTCTCCGGCAGCTCGAATGTACCTGGCCAAGGCTGCGGCCAGTGCGACATGAAGGCAGAGGGTGCTAAGAATCCTTGGAGGACCGGACTAGGCTGCCATCTGATGCTGACCTTGGCTACTTACAATGGATGCTCTCTATCTCCTGATTCAAGGCTTCTTGAATTGGAAGAGGAACTACAAAGGATCAAGTGGGACATCGTCGGGCTAAGTGAGGTGAGGAGAAAAGGAGAAGATCTCATTGAACGGAAAAATGGACATCTCCTCTACTATCGTGGGACACATACTGGCAGAACTAGTGGTGTTGGATTTATAATAAACAAGAAACTGAAGGATAAAGTTGTAGAAGTTGAAAGTGCCTCTGACAGAACTGCGCGACTCGTTATCCAACTCTTGAGAAGATACAAGGCTCAGATTATTCAAACTTATGCACCCACCACAAGTCATCCTGAAGAAGAAATTGAAGAATTTTATGAGGAAATTTGTCATCTAAATAATAAAGGTAAGCACCACTTGAAGATAATTATGGGAGATTTCAATGCAAAAATAGGGCAATGGCAACAGAATGAAACTTCAGGAGGTAAATTCGCTCACGGCAACAGAAACCAGCGTGAAAATACTCTCGTTGAGTTTGCAGAGGCAGAAGGGTTTCTCATCTTGAACTCCTTTTTCAAGAAAAAGCCACACGGGAAATGGACATGGAGACATCTAAATGGGATAACAAGTGAAATTGATTTTATTATGTGTAACAAAAAATTCGTCAACGAAGACTGCAGTGTGCTGAACAAGTTCAACACAGGTAGTGACCATAGATTGGTGAGATGTAAGATCCACCTCAACACTAAACTCGAACGTGGCAAGCTCATAAGACAAACATAATGTATTGACATAACCAACCTTAAAAAGCACCATAATACCTTTAAGTTGGAACTGAAGAACAGATTCTCTGCTTTAGAACGCCTAACATCGGAAGAAGTGGATATTTCTGAAGTTAACAGAAAAGTAACCAAAACTCTTATGGAAACACCAACAAAATGAGCTGGGTCTAAGAACAAGTTGCATGTGAACAAATTATCAGGAAAAACCAAAATGTTGATGCAAAAAAGAAGAGAGATGAGGACAACTAAAGAAGATGTGACTTCCAAAGTGGAATATATAGAGCTATGCAAGACAGTACAAAAAAATATCACTAAAGACGTAAGGAAATTCAACTGCGAACTAGTGAGGAAAGCAATTGAAAACAACCAAAGCCTAAAGATAGCAAAGCGACCCCTCAGTAAGGGAAGAAAACAGATTATGGCACTGAGAAAAGAAGATGGTTCTGTAACAAGAAATAGAGGCGAAATTTTGACAAGAGTGAAAGATTTCTACTCCAAATTATATAAAAGGGATGATACATGTTCTCCAGACATCATGAAAGGTACCAGTACCAGAGTTCTTCCAGTCCTCCCAGCAGAAGATGCGCATGCAATCAAGAACATGAAGCGGGGGAAAGCTCCAGGAGAAGATGGAATTACTGTAGACACCATACAAGAAGCAAGTGGAGAAATCGAAACAGTACTCGCCCAAGCTTTCACTCGATGCTTTAATGAAGGGAAGATTCCTGAGGATTGGAACAACGCTACAATGATCCTGCTACATAAAAAAGGTGACATTGAGAATCTCAGGAACTACAGACCTATCAGCCTCCTATCAGTGGTTTATAAAATCTTCACTAAAGTTCTTTCACACCGCTTAAAGGTAACACTGAACATGGCTCAACCGAGAGAACAAGCTGGATTCAGGAGTGGCTACAGCACAATAGATCATATGCACGTACTGAGAGAACTAATTGAAAGAGCGAAAGAATATGAACTTCCATTGTGCATGGCTTTTATCGATTATGAAAAAGCCTTTGATTCGGTGAAACCATCAGCAGTTACAATGGCTCTGAAATCCTGCGGTATTGAAGATGCATACATTAATATTATTAATAACATCTATGAAAATGCAAGTGCAAATTTTCGGCTGTTTGAAAATACAACAAACATAAAAATTGGAAAGGGAGTGAGACAAGGTGACACCATATCTCCGAAGCTCTTTATTGCCACATTGGAAAAGGTCTTTCAATACTGAACTGGGAAAACAAAGGGATAAAGATTAATGGAGATTATCTAACCCACCTTCGTTTTGCTGATAACGTAGTCATTTTTGCAACTACCCCATCAGAGCTGCAGAGTATGATCCAGGAACTTGCTGACAAGAGTAAAGAAGTGGGATTAAAAATGAACTTCCAGAAGAGAAAAGTGATGTTCAATGCTTTTACAAGAAATGAAGATTTATCGATTGATGGAGATAAGCTGGAGATAACAGACACGTACGTTTATCTTGGACAGCAGATATCAAGTGAGGGTCACATTGATGAAGAAATTAATCGGCGTACAAAACTTGCCTGGAGAGCTTTTTGAAGAAACATCATAATTTTTAAGAGCAATATGCCATTATGTCTTAAAAGAAAAGTGTTTGATCAATGCATCCTTCCAGTGCTTACGTATGGTGCAGAGACGTGGACCTTAACTAAAAGAGACATACAAAGGCTGCAGACAACTCAAAGCAGCATGGACAGGTGCATGCTTGGTGTAACCAGGAGAGATAAGAAGAGGAACTCGTGAATCCGAAAAATGACGAGAGTGGAAGACACCATGATCAGAGAAAATCCCTGAAATGACAATGGGCTGGACATACTGCCAGAAGGACAGACCATCGATGGACAGCCGAAATTTTATATTGGATTCCAAGGGACAGGAAAAGACCTAGAAGAAGACCACATGGAGATGGGTGGATGAAATTCGAAAGTATGCGGGAGTGACATGGAGGAGACTGGCACAAGACAGACCGTTGTGGAGAAAATTTGGGGAGACTTTCGTCCAGCAGTGGATTGATAATGGTTTACAATGATATATATATATCATCATCTTTGAATCCACTACTGGATGAAGGTCTCCCCAAGTTTCTCCCACAATTGTCTGTCTTGAGCGTGTCTCCTCGATGACACACCTCTATGCTTTCGAATTTCATGCATCATTCTATCATAGGGTCTTCTTCTGGGTCTTTTCCTGCCCCTCGAAATTCATTCTAAAATTTCGGTTTTCCGTCGGTGGTCGTTCTTCTAGCAACATGTCATGCCCTCACCATTTCAGTGACTTCATTGTGGTCATGATGTCGTCAACTCTTGTCGTTTTCCTTATCCATGAGTTCGTCTGCTTATCTTTCCTGTTTACACCAAGCATGATTCTCTCCAGGGCTTTTTGCGTTGTCTGCAGTCTTTGTTTGTCTTTTTTACGCTTTCCAACCGTAGGTTGAAGAAGCGTATATGCTTCAGCGTTTTCCGTCCGTCTGTCCGTCCGCCTGTCGGCATGATAACTCACGTAAAAATGGTTCGATTTCGGTGAAATTTTAGTATGTGGTAGGGAACCCCCTGGGGACAAACCCTATAGAAAATGGACAAAATAGGGTCAAAGGTTAGGACACAGGAGCGGGATCTATTCCATAGTCCTTATGCATCATAACTTACGTAAAAATGCTTCGATTGCGACAAAACGTTATCATGTTATTTCGGAGGTATACCGAACTGGTTCTGTTGAATATCATCGAAATGGGATCAAAGGTCAGGGCACAGGACCGAGATTTATTCCACAGCCATTATTCTCATATCTTGAGTAATTATTTCTGGTATGTTGGAAAGCGTATCATATTCAATGCATTGCATTATTTTACTAACTTGTTTAGTGAAGGTCCATGTCTCTGCTCCATACGTAAGCACTGGCAGGATGAACTGATTAAACCCTTATCTTTTAAGACACAATGGCATACTTTTCGTAAAAATTTTACTTCTTCCAAAAACTATCCATCCAAGTTTTACACGCCGATTAATTTCTTCATCAATGTGATAATTACTTCATATCTGCTGCCCAAGATAAATGTAGGTATCGGTTGTCTCAAGCTTTTTCACCATCAATAAATAAATCTTCGTTTCTTGTAAAAGCAATATACGTCACTTTTGCCTTCTGAAAGTTCATTTTTAATTCCACTTCTTTACTCTTGTCAGCAAGTTCCTGGATCGTATTCTGCGGTTCAGAAGTCGTAGTTGCAAAAATGACAACGTCATCAGCAAAACGAACGTGATTTGAATTATCTGCATAAATATTTTTTTCTTTGTCCCAGTTCAGTAATTAAAAAATATTTTGCTATGTGGGATTAAAGAGTTTGGGAGATATGATTTTACTTTGTCACACTAGCTTTCCAATTTTTATTAGTGCTGCATCCTCAAATATCCAAACTTTTGCAAATGCATTTTCAGAGATACTATTAATAATGCTAATGTATGCATCTGCAATACCGCAGGTTTTCAAAGCAGTTGTAACTGCTGATGGTTTTACGGAATCGAAGGCCTTTTTATAATCAATAGAAGCCTTGCATAATGGGAGTTCATACTCTCTTGTTCTTTCAGTTAGTTCTCTAAGTACATGGACATGATCTTCAGTGCTGTAGCCACTCCTGAATTCAGCTTCTTCTCTTGCTTGAGCCATGTCCAGTTTTACCTTCATGCGATGTAAAAGAACCTAATTGAAAATTTTATAAATAACTTGATAGGAGGCTGGATGAGCCTGTAGGTCCTGAGATCCTCAACGTCACCTTTTTTATGTAGCAGGATCATTGTACCATTATCCCAATACTCAGGAATCTTACCTTCGGTGAGACAGCTGGTGAAAACTTGGGCGAGTGAAGTTTCAATTCTTCCACTTGCTTCTTGTACACTCGTGGACAAAAAATTTGCACACCTAGAAGAAAACATGCTACAACCGCGAAACTTTGCAAATAGCTAGGGTGCGTTTGGTGCGAGTGCGCATAACCGCACACCTTGTGGCGGCGCTGCAAGCACGAACCAGCAGCCTTATAAACCGGCGTGTAGTCGATGCCCCATGAAAGAGAAAAGCACCGGCCGGCGCAAGCAAGAGTATAGAGTGACAAGAATGCCGGGTAGACACCAGAGACGTCGATGTACGCGACTTACGGGCTTTGAGAGAGGCCTGATCATCGGGCTGAAAACAGCAGGTCGGTCGGCGCGCCGTATAACCCACCACGTGGATCGTTCTGACCATACCGTCCGACTGTGTTGGGAGCAGTGGACACGTGACGGCACTGCCGCACGGCGGGTGTCTCCGAACGAACCCGGAGGACCATCCGTAGAGAGGATCGACAGTTCGTACGGCAGGCACGAATGGATCCCACGAGAACCCTGTCCTCTCCCCAGGCAAATGTAGCGGCTCTTGTGTGCCAACGAGCCATTTCCTGAAGTCTCGCGGAAGCGAATCTGCGATCCCAGCGCCTCTTACGTGTTCTGCCATTAACACCGGATCATCGCCGGCTCTGCTTTGCAATGGTGCCAGGCGAGAGCAACGTGGAACGCCACAGACTGGCGACGTGTGGTGTTCAGAGATTGGTGTCGGTTCGTTTTGGGGACAGATGATCATCGTGTCCGGGTGTGGAGGTCCCGGGGTCAACGGCACAATTCCAACCTTGCTATCGAGCGTCCCACCTACCCCACTGCAGGCATTACGGTCTAGGGAGCCTTTATGGTTTATTGCCTACGATAGCCGATCAGCTCTAGTAGTGGTACGTGGATCATTGTCGGGCCAGCGGTATGTGGATGAGATCATATGGCCCCATGTGCTCCCACTCCTGGGCGGGAATTCTAGGTGCGCTTTACCAGCAGTGATAGTGCCATCCCGCACACTGCTCGGGTTTTCTAGGACTGCCTACGTCATGTCCATACAGTTCCATGGCATGCCCGCTCACCGAACATGTCCTCTATCGAGCATGCGTGGGACCAGTTGAAACGCCGGTTGACTCTGTGCCGCACTATCCGGGATTTGGAGCACACCGTCCAACAAGTGTGGGCCCTCTTCAGCAGGACATCAGGCGTCTGTTCGCCTCTATGCTGGACCATATTGCAACATGTATCACCGCACGAAGCGGTGCGACGCGCTATTGAAGATGACCGGACTACGTGCCAGAGATGCCTCTGTAATTGTCCTGCATTAATACACACAATCGACGTGGATTAGGAACATCAAACAGAAGTCATTTCTCTTTCCACGTTTTTAAGTGAGTCACGGAAATGAATTCAGGGTCTTCCAGTTACGCGCTGGACATGCTACCACTGCACCGCAGCGGCCTCGAATTCTCCAGACTCACATGTGATTAATTGCCAAACCACATGGCTGGTTGCTTCTTGGAGACCCGCACAATGGTGGGGATTCCTCAAAGATGGTAAGAAGCAATTGGTGCAGTGGTAGCATGTCCAGCGAGTAACTGGAAGACCCTTGGTTCGATTTCCGTTGGCGGCCGATGATACTTTTCCCGTGACTCACTTAAAACCGTGGAAAGAGCCATGCCATCTGTTTGATGTCCCAAATCTACGTCAATTGTGTGTATTAATTATTCATTCGTATACTAGTTATTTGTTCAGTTGCTGCCTAACATCTTTGGTAGGCAGCAACTGAACAAATAGTACTGAGATTTGAATTGACAAAAATCTTCTATAGAAAAATAAAATCAGTTATCTCCTGCAACATGAGGAATCTGTGATATAAATTTCTTTTTGAATAGTGCGATTCTTTTTTGGCGTTGCAATTTTCACAAACAGTAATGTACGCATTTGCTCGTCGTAACAGAAAAATTCGGTAATATTAAGATACAATAAGCTGTACGTAAAAATGGTACATTCAATAGGCGTCGAAAGTGTTTCAATCTGATTTTTGAGCAACGATATGAAGCAAAATATATTTTGAAATCGGTGGAATTTGCATTTCGCTCTTGGCGGCGAAATTATGGATCAGATAAAGATTAAAAATGCTAGGATCATCGTTCTCACTGTTCTAGCTTCCCAAAGCAAAAAGAGGCCGGGATATTAAATCAGACTTAGAGGTACACAGAATAAACGTATACAGACAGATACATGTATATAGTGAAGGTATAAGTACATCCTTTAGTTTTCAAAGAACGTGCAGGAAACTTTTCCACTTTAACACGCTTCGGTCGAAAGGAAGTGCAAAGCAGATGCACCCTTAAATTTAAAACAAACATTCTTGAAATGGTCCCATCCAAACAATTGTCTTTGCACGATATCTGACTCACACAGCATCCCGTCACGTTGCTCTGCTGGCCACGCCCTTTCGAGCTCTGCATTTTGTGCTCCGCCTGTATCTAGCGCCCACCGCCGAATTAATTTGTGTTTCTCTCGTGCATGAATGTCTGCGCTCTCTTCCTAGTCATTCTTTCGAGTTGGTACATGCATATTTTGCCGATATTCCTTTATAATTCATTTCGTTGGGCCTGTTTACAATTCATCTCGTTGGGCCTGTTTACAATCTGCCCATCGTGACTCGCCTTGACTTTTTGCTCTAAAACTGTCTGCTGCATGTAGTAGCCTTCCTGCTGCTGTGTCTACGTTTGCCTTCCGTGTTTGCGCTCCAATCATCGTTAATGGTTCTCTGCGCTGCCTTCACCGGTGTGTGGATTACCTTCCTTGTGTTCCACCCATTGACAGTGGTTCTCTGCGCTGCCTTCTTCGGTATGCTGATCGCCTTCCTGGTGCCCCACCTTGTTATAGTGGATCTGTGTGCCCTTCGCCGTGCATTTCTACACATTGTCCATGGCCTGTGCTTCTGCTTCTAAATTCTATTTCCCTCTCACGTCACTATGTGCTGCTTCGATGACTTGTCCTCCAAGTGTGCTGGATGCGTCCCAGGACTGCTCTTCTCCTCATCCTGCTACAGATCCGTGTTCAACGTCTCCGACTTTCCTCGCGACAGCCTTGGACTCCTATATTTCACGTCAAGGTTCCACGCTTATTGCACACGTACAATGCTTTCAACTCTTAGTTTAAGTGTCAAGTTCGACGCCTTACCCAATGTCAAGTTGCATGTCTAT
This sequence comes from Macrothele yani, assembly GCA_039090855.1. NCBI lineage: Eukaryota > Metazoa > Arthropoda > Arachnida > Araneae > Macrothelidae > Macrothele > Macrothele yani. The sequence goes on from CM076990.1 coordinate 203,906,114, forward strand.
ACAGTGTATGTCTGCATTGTCATTTCTCCCTTCCGGTGCAATTACACATTTCGCCAGCAAGCCTAAGTCCATTCTTGTATATATTTTTTCACCTGAGTTTGTTCCTCAAGTCCTATCAGACTAGCCTTTCCGTTGGAGATCATAGCTTGGTCCCTATCCTCCTTGCACATTCTCCCGTTTTTCTTAATTTGTAACTGTACCTCCGGACGTTTCCGATGAGTTTTTACATGCTTTTTCCTTCTCGGTGTGGCCGCGTTCTTGGTGATATCCGCAAGATACCCGCCGCCCATGTTGATCAAGGTGATCGTCCTTATTTTGGCTTCCGCCGCCAAGACTTAGTTTTTTTCCCTGACACAGACTGTTTCTTACTGCCCCACAACTTTTCTGGTGATTTGTTGTCATCACAACGTCGCATTCAACGTATTCACTGCCTATCATTGCATCTCATGTAAACAGCCTGGTCACCATTTCTCGCAATGCCCCCTCATTTCTTCCTAGTCTTCTTCAACGGCTGCTCAAGTTCCCGTCACAGAACCTCTTTCTTCTGCTTCCAGTTACCACGCTTTCGCCTGATCAGTTCACACCTTCTTAGTCTCCATCTCCATCATCTGCCTCCGTTGGTCTTTTTTCCTTCCTCGCCAGCATCGTCTGTTGTGGGTACATCTGGATCTACTGCTCCTGTTTCGGTGCCTTCGTCTGTATTTCTTTCTTTTTCATCGTCTGATGTTTGCGCTTTGTCACATCCTGTTGCTGCACCTTCTCCGCCTGTTCAGGTGCTGCCTTCTTTGTTTTCGCAAGTCACCTCGTCTATCTCGATCCCGGGATTTTCTGCTCCACCATCGCCGCTGCGTACGTCGGCTACGCCACCCTCAGACGCTCATCTTTCCTCCACTGGTTCCAGTACTCCGGTGTGCTCTCCGCCCTTTTCACCTTCTCGGGGCTCTTCTGATGCTTCTAGTGCCGTTGTCTTTGTTTCACCTTCTGGTCGCCATGGTCTGTCCCCGCTCTTTCGCACAGCTCCTCTTCTAGTCTCGTTTGAAACCCCACCCTCCCCGGCTTCTGTTGTTCCTGCAGCTACCACCTTACATGTGTCATCCGGACTTTGTACCCTATTCACCTCGTCAGAATCCCGAGACGCCGCCTGTTGTTCCTTCTACGTCGTCTCGTCCTCTTCGTCAACATTTCCCTACTGGTATTGCTCCTAATAAGAAGCGTCGTCATCGGTCTAATCGCAAGATTCGCGCTAAGCGTGCCGCTGTGATTATGTCTCCTCCTCATCGTTCTTCGCAAGGCACCGCTCCTGATCCTGCTGCCGTCACTTTTGCTCGCGTTCTTGACAGTCCCTCTGTTGTGCCTGATCTTGTTGCTCGCCTTCAAGTTGTTCCCGAGTTTACGCAGACTCTTTCTCTAGATGCCGCTTTCCCATTGTTCTTTGACTCTTCTCACGATGCTACACTTAATCACTTTATTGCTTCCAACGATCCGGCAGTTTACTCATCTCTGGTTGACAATCTTAGCGCTTTTTACTTTTGCATTTTTTCACCTTTCGGGCTCTTACCCGGAAGTTGAATGTTACTATGGTTGTCTTGACCACTTCATTTGTCATGCTCAACATCGTCTCCTTCTTCGGTGTCCACCTGATTAGCTCCTGTGTGGTTTTGTTTGATGATTGATTTCTGTTGTGTTTTCTTAGCTATGTTTCTCCCTGTCTCTTTGAGCCCTTGTTGTTTCGTTCTCCTCTTTGTGAAGTGTTTTCCCTCGTGCCTCGTTTTTTTCCCTCATCATTCTGCTTTTGTGACCTTTTTTCTGTGTGTTTTGTCTTACGATGTCCTGCCTGCATCCGCTTTACATGACCTTCACCAACTGCCTCGCACCGTTCGTTCTGGCTTCTGTTTTTCTGTGGTTCAAGCATGACCCCTGCCCGATTTTCCCGGAGTGCCATGTGTTGCTTCCTACCCTGCTATGTTTTGTATAGTATGTCTAACTGCTATGCCACTGTTAGACAGAAAATGCCAATTTTAAAGAAAGTAATAGTTTTTTCCTTAATGTTTTTCTTTTCAATGTGGCATTAGTACCATTATTTCTCTTTTTGTCGGAGGATGGCGCCCAATAACCACAGATGGACAGCAATAATTTCGCACCAATAATTTCGTTTTTTCCTTAAAAGGAAAAAGGAATAGTTCCTGGGTTTTCTACTCATCATGTTGCTCCCTGGTTCCAGGTATGGTGCTTTCTCTATTTGCTGACTCAGCCGTTCCTCTGCTCAGTGACTGTTCCCTGTGTGCTTTGCCTCGTGTTGTATCTGCCACCGACTACAGCGCACGATTGTAATGTAACGGACTGCTTTGTGCCTCTGCCATGCTCCCTTTCTTTCTGTGATGCCTTGTACTGTATGTTTACTACAGACTGGATTGCGTCGTTTGTTTCAGCTCCGAGATTTTGGCTGTTTTTACTATGCCATGCATTTTCCGGTTCTCTTGTGTTCTGGTCCTTGAGACACATTGAAGAAATGTTGAAACCGTCACGTTCTTTTTGGAATGTCTTTTCAACTGCTGCGGTTCAAAGCTAGAAACGGAGAGATCTTTAAGATAACGACAGGAACGAATACAAGACTTTTTGAAAATAAATTACTTCTTCATCATCCTCCATTACCCTTTATACAAATATCTCAGAAACTATCCAGATTCGAATGATAAAGATGTAGCTCCTTCCGGTTCACACGATGCTAACGAATAGCTATTCTGAAACAGGAAATGTCCGGGGGTGGGGGTGGGGGCAGCTGAAATCGTGGAACATTTTTTAAACATCTCAAAAACTATCGGGGTTGAAAAAATAAACATGGAGTTTGTAAGAACGGACACATTAACGATGTTAATTCATTTCAATGATAAACATTATGTGGTTTTTTTTACCAAAGAAAACATCGCAAGTTCCCAAAATGGCGACAGAGAATTCGTAAATATGTTTAATCCTTTTTTTGGGGGAAGGCGAGATGTATGACAAAAGACTTCAGGTTCTCACGCCTTAGAAAGGGCGAGGACTTGTTCTACGAACTGAAAGTATCGCCAAGGACGCTGTGACTTTCACAGATACATTGTTCATTTTCACTAGGCGCATACAAGTCTGAAATGCAGACATACTCTTTTGTATAGTTATAACAATGTGTATTGTATTGCTACGGATGTACTACGACGATAGGATTGCTTTCTCGGAAGGAGGCACTCAATAATGTATAGCCTGAGGATAAGCGAGGAATGCGCAAGGTAGATTTAAAGGTCTAGGAGCCCGATTCCCGGAAAACGACTAGGGATGGGGCAGGTGAAGGGAGCGAGAGGTGACACGTGGCGCGAGAGGAGAGCAGCATGTTGAAGGTCAGCGCCGTCGCCCTTGAAGAAGGAGCAGCGTGAAGGGGGGGCGAAGAGGTCGCTCCGAGTGGACCTGTTTGAGCAGTCTGTCTTCGGAGAGCGAAGGTGATAGTCCTCCGATAGAAAGGAACGCGTTTGCGTGGATGGTGTGGTGGGCTCTCGGAGTCCACGGGGAAAGAGCGGGCACCGACCTAGATGAAGTAGGTCGCCGCTACAGAAGGAATCTACCCGGAGTCAGGGATACCGGTAGAGTAGCTGATGATATACTACTGAATTACGGACTTAGTACAGTCCACTGAAGCATCGATTAGAGAAGGATAGCTAGAAGACTAGTCCTGAAGCATCGATAAGATAGAGGTATATCTAGTGTCAAGGAGACCCTAAGTTAGGACGCCAACGCAGGGTGAGATTTCTACAGAATTCGATCACCTTATCTTGCGCGTTCCACGATCTTTGCCAGGTCCAGTCATAACGAGGTCACTTTCAAGAGCGAGTAATCCGCCGCCATCAAAATTCTAGTTGATGAAGAATAAGTGTTTCGTATATGTGTTAACCAAGCGTTCTTTTCAAATTATGTCTGAAAGTGGATAAACTTCGGTATAACCAGCTGTTGTCGCTCTTGCCTCCCGATTCACAGATATATATATATAGTAAAGTGGGGGAGGTTTCTGTTTGTTCGCTCGAACAGAGTGAGAGAGAGAGTGTGTGTACTTCCGGGAAGAGTAAACGAACTCTCTGCTTGTTGTGAGCCCGCTGCGCGTGCTCCTCGGATGCTTAAGTAGGAGGCGGCGCTAAGTCACGTGACGACACGTTCGCTCTTACAGAGTTTTCCCGGTTCATACGATTTACTAACGAATGGTCATTTTGAAATTTTGAAATTACATGGGGGGGGGGTGGGAATTGTCGGCTCCATATTTTCTGAATCCTTTTTTTTTTGTAGGTATGTCAACTCTATTGCGGTTCAAACGATAATAATGGAGTTCTTTTCGGTTCATACGATTTTTTTTTGAT